>VXBO01012813.1:285886-341321 GCA_013400135.1 Rhinoptilus africanus
TTTTTCACTGAAAGGGTTATTAAACATTGGAATAGGCTGCCCGGGGAGGTGGTGGATTCACCATCCCTGGAGGTGTTTCAGAAAAGGGTAGATGTGGTACTGAGGGACAGGGTTTAGGAGGGGTTTTTGTCAGGGGGGGTTAATGGTTGGACTTGATCTTAAAGGTCCCTTCCAACCTCAGCGATTCTGTGGTTCTGTGACGTAGGGCACACAGGACAGCAGTTCTCAGTCTACAGCTGCAGTTCTCAGGCACTTTGGCACCGCATATAAAGCAAGCGTCAACGTAAACATTTCTCTCAAAGTGCCTTAGTATAGCAGATATATAACATTTTGGTCTATATCAGCCGGATTTGGCAGTTGGAACATGTAGGTGAGGTGCTGTGTTTAACCCTTTGGATATTTAAAGATCAGTTTGTAGGCGTGTCTTGCACACTTGTGTTGCTGCACTTGTCAGCAGTGTGAGGATGTGTATCCTGAGAAGAAAGCTGGGATAAGGGTCATGAATTCCTACAGGAAAGCAGCTATGGCTTCAGTACCTCTACTGTGGTATTCCCTGGTGTCTTTTTTCTGGTTACTACTAGATACAATGAGGACCCCTTTCTTCCTCTCTTCTCCTAAGACCTTCTGAAATAAGAAGACATTCCCTTTTGTTGTCTTCACTTTGTGTGTAGTTTCTGACCTGTCTCTAGGCAAGGACACTGGTGCTGGAGGACAGTTTTTCCTCCCAGATATTCTGATAGTCTATTCCAATATATCTATTCTGATACCAGATATTTTGATGAAGGAGTACAAGCTCTTGTCTGCGTTTGCCTATGAGTTGCAGGAGTGTGGGAAGGCCTCGATCTTATCCTAATCCAAGCCCATGGCAGTGTGATGGTATTGTCCAAGGGATGAAGCACTGGGTCTGGCACTGCTATGTTTTATTCCCCACACCAGCACTACCCTGTTCTTACCTTGAGCTACCCATGTAACGATAGCGATTTTCTGTGAAAGTTGGATGGATGGAAATAGCTACACAAATATAGAATGGTGAAAATTGAGAATTATTCCTACAGGCAGGCCTCTCTCAGAAAAATATTTTAGGCCATGGTTCAGAATAAGCCATGAATGTCCTATAACTATGCCTTGAAGCATCATTGGAACTGATTCGGTTAAGCTGCTAAACTAATTGTTTTATGTTTTTGTTCTGTTGGTTTTTTTCTCCTCCAGGAATATATGATGGAAATGAACTTTAAACAGTGGATGGTAGATTTTGTTAACCAGTCACTCTTGCAGATGAGCACTTGTGATGTGGAAAGCAAGCGGTATGAAAGGACAGAATTTGCCGAGTGTCTTGGAGAGATGAACCTGCGGTGGCACAGTCTGCAGGCTTCTCTGAACAGAAAGGTTTGATTGACCTCATTGCTTTTTCTCACAACTCTAGTCTTGCCGGTGACAGTGCTCTGTATTTTACTAGCAGCCTTTCTCCCTGAGTCTGAAAACACTCTTGAACACAGTGAGACTCCCTGTGCTCTCTGCTGTCTGTCCATCCTGCTGGCTCATGGGCAGACTACGGAGTGGTCTCATAGAACATCAGCTATCAGGGGATGGGAAGGCATCCACGCCTCAGCAAAGTCTAGGAGGGTAAACGCTCCTGTTACTTGCAGGCAGGGAAAATAGACAAAATCTGCTCTTTGTGACAGCCAGGGATTTACCCTAGTTGACTTTATTAGGTGGAAAAAATAGAATTCTTCAAATGAAGATAATATAGTCAGTGACATGTCAACAAAGAAGACCTATATTGCGAAAACTGTGAAAAAGGAAGAATTCAGGTTATTGTCTGCAGGGGAACCTGTGAGTAAAATCTGTTGAAGTTTTGGGGTGCTATGAAAGTTGGGCCATTTAAAACTTAATGGGAGAAAACACTGGATGGTTTGTGGAAACGAGGGTTGCTACACTGCTCAGCACCAAAAAAGCAAACACCACTTCCCCATGCCAACGATGGGAATGAGAAATAGAGATATACTAATCTACCACCTGCTTTTCCGTTGTAGCATTTGGATTTGCCAAAAAAGTAATTATTAAGTAAGTGGTGTTGACAGCCGTATTCAGATGGGGACATATGACCCTTTCAGAAAAGGCACAGCAGGGATCTGTTCCCAGCCCTGGTCCAGCTCTCCTGGGTCACTGGAAATGGGTTATGCTGTGTCTGTGTCCTCCTTCTGTAGTAATGAAATATGCTTTTCCAATGGAGTGCTTTAAAGATCAGCAGCTGATAGGCACATTCTACACGTAGACTTACTATGCTGCTATACCAGCACATGGTCTGTGTTTCTCTGTAGCAAATCTGTTCCAGGCAGTGCCTCAGAATTACTTTACTCTAATGAGGCTAGAAATAATCCATGCATCCAGAATTAGATGCTGGCACTTGTGTGCGCCAGTGCCTGGAAAAGCTAGTGTGACTCAAGTGATAGGAAGAAGACCAGGGGAAGGTTAACATCTCAAAATGCAAACGTAAGGCTGCTGGAACGAATCTGTCTACTAGCACATTCCTCTTTCATCTCTGTTTCTCTCCCAAACTTACAGGGCTTTGGGAGAAGTTGCCCTCCCTGAATCCATATACTAAGACCACTGATCAAACAGAAAATTCCCAATTTTTTCTGACACAGAAAGGCTCCCAGAAACATTTTCAAGTGGAAAATTCAGTTCCCACACAACTGAAAATTTCCATGATCAAATTTCAGTTTTGGGGGGGAGGTTATCTTCTCTAACCATTTTCAAGAAACTGCGTTCTAAGACTTAATGGATCCTCAAGGCCAAGACTGAAGTTAGGAGACTTGAGGTCTCTTGCTTGTTAGTAACTTTGTTAGTGGGTTTTAGGGAGAACAAGGTTTTTGGACTCCATGTGAATGTGTCCACATAGCCTGGTGTCCCCCGACTTGTTAGGTCTGCAGGCTGCCAGCTCTAAACCCCGTACTGCCCTGTTTCCTTTCCCAGGTAAATGGTCAGATCCTAAAGAGCCAGTAAAACTTTCTAACTTTTCCTTTCAAAATATTTTCTCTAAATAGTATTTTTCAATGTAAATACTGTAATCTCAAATTTTGTCATGGAAGGGAGAGCCCTGTTTCTGCCTACCTCTTAAGTTTAAATTCTGTAACTTTCAGATACAAGACCTGGAACACCTTTTGGAGAATATTACTGAAAATGAGAACAAAGCACAGACCCTACACAACTGGCTGGAAGCTCAAAGTGGCCGACTGAGATCTTTACAAACCCCAGCAAGTCTGATGTCTGCACAGAACACATTAAATGATTGCAAGGTAAATCATTATGTGTGTGATATTATTGTAAAAAATACAGCATTTTGCTGAATCCAGAATAAAGAACTGCACAGATTTTAACAGAAAAAACGTAAAGGAAGTTGCCATTTCCTAGAAGAATAGTACAATGTAATTTTAATTAAGCATGGTAGGTTCAGGTGATAAAGAGCCAGATTCATTTTTAATGTGAATTACTATTTTATGGTTTTTTCTTCCAATTGAAGATGCATCTGCTGTTGTTCCATGGTATTTGGAGTGTTGCGCACCAATATTGTTGATCTTACTCGGAGACGCTTCCAAAAGAAGTAGTCTCAGTTCAGCACAGCCATGGCAAAAGCTATCAGTTCCATTAGTTTGAAGAGCTCTGTGGTGGAAGTGTTGTGGAAACTACACGGTCCCGTTTGGAAAAATAGCAGCTCTCTCTGCTCCTGCCCTAGAATGTAGTCTCTCTATGCCAGCCTCAAGAATCTGGGTGTCCTTTGGTATTGTTGTGTTTTTCTAGGCATCAGTTCTATCAAAATTAGTACAGGTGCAGCCAGCTAATAGTTGGCTCTAATTACTCTGACAGTCTGCTCTTTTCATTCAGTACAGTGTTCCCTCTCTATTTTTTAACACGGAATATTTGTTCTTTCATTGCCATGGTTACGTGTCTCTCTTGTAGTAGGCTGCTTTTATTGCCTAGAGTGGTCTGCTGCACAGCAAGTTACTTGTCTCTGAAGCACTCTGAAATGCACCAAGGGGCCAGAATGGAAGAAAGACACAGGGAATCTTTGACTAAAACACTAACTTGCTCACAGCAAGGTACAGTGCTAGGATGCAGGTGGCTAAAATGTTTCATTAAAATTAATTTGCTCAATAAAAATGAGGTCCACATTTGAAAATGTTTTGGGGACAGGAAGTGGCGAGGGGGGGGAAAGGTCATAGCTTTAAGCATAGTATTGTAGGAAAATGTTAGCGTCCATTGTGTGTGTGGATATTTACTCGTGTTGTGAAGAACTTATTGCTGAGCTTTCTCCAGCACGTCAAGACTGTTTTATAATCTTGCTGATTGTGTTAGGGGGGAAGTTATTCTCCTAGGCATCCCCATTGATTTCAGTGGGGTTTCAGCCATGGCAGAAAGCCTGTGACTAAGGGAACAAACTGAAATGAACTTTCTAGGAGTTGTTAGGATGTCAGGGACCCTCATACTGCAAAATCAGTTCCTATCCAGTTTAAACCCAAAATCGGTCTGCTGGAGCAGAGGAGGACCTGCGTGCTAACCTGCCCAAGGAAATGTTCAGCTGCATTAACAGGAAAAGGTTTTGCATCTGGAGAGGTACAAAGAGACCTGCATGGTGGCTGAGGAGTTAGCTCCTGATGATGTCCTTCCCAAGCGTGATGTCCAGTGCTCACACTGACACTAAATGGACTGGTTCTAGCTTTACCTGCAGGAGACTGTCTAAAGAGGCTGCCATCATTTTGAATTCCTGTAAAGCAGTTGCTCTGTATCAGAGTTTAAATGGTGGTGGGTGTTACATGGCTGAAGAATTACACAGAATTGGTTTTAAAGAAGGAATGTTTTATCTAATCTCCTCACACAGGTTTTTTCTATAGTCTCATTAGAAGATATTATTTACCTTCCTTTTTTTTCTCTCTTTTTCATTTAGGAGATAGAAAATCAACTCATAACTAAATCCAAAACTCTTGATGAGCTCAAACAGAGTTTGGCTTTGAATGGTAGTGCAGAACAAACCCCAGAAGCTCTGTCTCTCAGGATAGCTGAGCTTTGTGAAATGGTGGACAGCATTGTGAGCCAGGTAATAGCTTTGTTTGCATTCAGATTTTCTGCAGTACATATTCTTACCATCACTGTTATTAATCTTCTTCATGGGACAGCATGAGCTGGTATAAAAAAGATGCAAAATATTCCTTACTCTTATTCTTAACTTTCCTAAGAACTGCCTTTTAAGTCTGTACCATAATGTAAGTTAATGTATTTCCAAGGTTGAGAGATAAAAAAAGTCTGATCTCAAAGAAGTTTTAATACAGGGGGAAGAGGGACAGACCTGTAGTTTAAGGGACAGATCTACAGTTTAAGAAAATAAAGATACAGCACTGCTATTTTACTGTCGAGCTGAAAATGGAAACCTTAAACTTTCTTGCTCGATCTGCTTCTCTCATACCCTGGTCTTTCTCCCCATTAGGACGCTGGTGGAAGCTCAACTCAAGCCACATTCTCACTGTAGCTTTTCCATCTCACAGTTACTCTTTCATCCCCACACCTGGATGGTGTTCACTGTCTTCCAATCCCATGTAGTTTCCAGTTGCTTCAAGGAGAGTCTGGGAGATTGATTTCCCATGCAAACTGACTACCCAGCAGTTTGCATTTACATTTAAATTATCTTTATACTTGGAACTGATCTTTTTTTATCTAGATGTAATTGGTAGGTGCAGAAGATAAAATGAGTGTATTTATGGATTTAGATTTGTGATAATAAATAAGCATATACTGTAGAGGATTATATGTGGTGCAGAGATTGTGTTTATCATTGAGATTACCTTACACTTTCTATGATAAATGCCTTGCTTTTGTTCCTCAAAACTTTATAAAACCTGAACCCTCTTGCTTGAGCTCTTCCACTTGAGGTTTCGGTCCAGGATGGGTCTATTGCTTCTTGTTTTAGATGTCCACTGAATTGATGTGGCTGTTTATTACCAAGAAAGCAGAGAAAAAATTGTGTATGGAAGTTTTTCCTTCTGCTGTAGAGCTGGGGATTGAAACTGGCAGGATTGACAGCCTAGTGCTTTTTTTCTTCTCATAGTCACTATGGGTCATGTTAATTTTAGTATTTTTATAACTTAAGTATTGAACTTAAAAACCGTAGAATATTCTTACAGCCTTGTTGTCTGCACGTGCAGTGAAACACTGAGGGCAGCTTTTTTCCCACAGGTGACTGCTCTCAGCAGAGCCAGGCTGTGATTTCAAATATACGTCTAAGGAGATGTGATATCTTGATTGTATTATACGTAGGTTGATCTCCAGACTGGGAGTCTGTGGCCCAGAGACGTTTCACGAGCACGATGTCTTTCCATCTTCCTTGTGTAGGCAGTAATTAGCTACAGGCTACAAAAAGCAATTAGATGTTCCTCCCACCTATACCATGATTCAAATGAGAATAGGGATGATTAATCCATCTACCCCTGCATGCCCAGAACTAGGATACTAGGATACAATGATCCATGCAGTCTATTTAGCATGCACTATGGCGTAGAAAAGTCTTTATCTTCCATTGAGTGGATGCATAGTCAGAACTGAAATCAGGCATCTGGCTTTGCCAGGTCCCATGGAGACATGCTTGTTTGCTTGCCTGGTGTTCATGCTTTTCTCAAAGCATCTGGTACTGGCATGACTGAAAATAGACATTGAACTAGATGAATGTGTTGTCTAACCCACGACATGCCTTATGTACTTACCGGATATAGAAGAATAAAACCGACAAATCACAAAGGAGAACTGTGGTTTTGTCTTTGCAATGTTTAGGAGTATGTGGCAAATGGAAGCCATGCTTGCCCCCATATAGGTTAAACAACTGTAATAATGAAAGAGAAGTAGAAAACAAAGGGCATCCATCATTTAATTTTATGTGAGAATCACAAAGTTCCTAGACTTCAATTCAGGCGGGCCTGCATTATTAGAGCACAATGGCATCAGAGGGATGATAGCCCTCCAGAGTATTGAAGTAGCCTCTTCTTCCATACAAAACAATTTCTGTTCAAATTTTCATTAAAAGGCAACTTGATCTCTGGATCAAGCTATCTGCTTTCTAAGAAGATTAAGGCTCTCAACTTCCTCCCACTTCAGGTTGATTTTGGCAGGAAGGAATAAGCAGTTCATTATTTCAGTACTTTTTACTTTTTGTGGTGCTCTGGAGTTGTAGCTGACAGAACAGTGCTACCTTGAACTCTGGTTAAATTTTTATTTCCAGCAAATCCTTAAACTTCACTCTAAATGCTGTTTACTGCTTGCTTCGAAGCCTGCACAATTCCTTACCAAGTAGAAAAATACTTCGACTTGTTAATTTCTTGTGGATTGTCACAGAGTGAGCATTAAGCTTAGATTTTTAAGTCAATTTAAAGGTGATTTATATGTCAGGAGTACCCAAGAAATAGTAACAAAAGTGGTTCATTTGCAGGTTGCACAGCTAAAGACCTCAATGCAGTCAATACTGGAACAGTGGAGAGTATATGACGAAGTTTATGCAGAAGTCAGTCTGATGACAACAAGATATGTGTACTGTGTAGACCAGTGCAAGCGTTCTGTGGTGTCACTGGAAGCTTTGGAAAACCAGGTCAAAACTCTCCAGGTAAATCTACTGAAGTTGTCTTATTTCTGTACTTCCTTCTGTGCCTTTAAACAAACAAACTCCACTGAAAAAAAATAGAAAAATTTATCTGAGCAACTTCCTATTTATTATAGTGCCATTGAAGCCAGTGAAATATTTTTGTTTTACCTCCAGAGGACTATTTTTGTCAGACTTCTTGCCTTATTTAATGCATAAGGTCAACTTTGGTGCAAATTACATACCAAGGTTCAAGAGACAAGTACAAGTCAGCTGCTGCCATGGCTGTCTTACTGTGGACTAGCAGAGGCTCCATTTTGGATTGCAAAGATCCCTTGACGTTTTAGTCTTCTCCACATGTTGAAAGGCATTCCCATATGAAGCACCAGGTCCTCATGCTCCCTTGGGCTACAGAGTTTAGATGGACATGTGCACTCCACCACCATCCCTCATGCTAATGTCTACTCAGTCCATGTCTAATCCACCTGGACAGCAGCAAGTCTGTCTGAAAATACGTCTGGCAAAGGAAAACCTAATGCCATTGCTGTATGTGTTTGCCCGAAGGTTACTCTCCATTCAGGGGAAAGATGTTGGTTCTTGGCTCATTGGTTGAAAGGAAATTTAGCCCTTCGCTTGCGCTGCCCAGGGAAATGCCCTGCCCATAGGCTGTAGCATAACCTGCAAGGAGATGCTTGTGCAGCAGTGCTGGGACTCCGTGCAGAAATGAAGGCGACCTGGGAGAAAATTGGCAAAGGGACCATGTCTCTCGATCTGTGATTTGAATGCTCCCCTTGGGGTACTGCGTGCCAGTGACCATTCGCACATTTTGCATTTAAGTGTCATTTGCATTAAAGAATCTTTCCACGTATAAACAGTACTGGAATGAAGATCAAGGACCCAGGATTCCCCTTCCCAAAATCTGTGGCTTGGGTTGGATGGGTGCAGCAGCCTTGGGTCAGAGCAGGATACTCAAGCCTGGCGTTTCCGATTCCTCCAGTGCAAAGTCAACAGTTCAGTTGCCCTCCAGAGCGCTGGAGATTCCTGCACAACCTCTGAATAAGGCTGGGCATAAATGCTGTGCATAAATGCTTTGGATCATCCTGCTGCTCTGCTTGGCTATTACAGAGTCTAAGTGGGGCATCTGGAGTAGGCAATCAGGCTGGCTCCAGGTCTGAACGTTTTAAAGATGTGGCTGAAATCCACTTACCTGGCTTCAAATGAGTGCTGAAGGGCTGTGTCATCACTCGTTTCAGTGTAAATGAGGCCTGTTTTGGTTTATTTTCAAGTTATAGTAGAATTGGTGCAGGCCAGACTGAAGCAGTTCATCCCAGATATGTGTGTCTCAGCAGTAAAGTGTGCATAAGTGTTTTCCATCCTCACCTGGAGACACATAATTAATGGAGAGAATGGGGCACCTTCTTACCTCCTTCCTTCCTTCCTTCACCGCCTTTATTTTCAATCCGGATCAGTTCACGGATACGATTTGTGGCAGGGTTCTGCAATTGCCTGTATCAGGAAGGGGAACATGCAGCTGGGGACGGGAGTTGTCAAGGCAACTGTGTTGCCAGTAGAAATTTCCCTGAAACAGTGTCTTAAAATAAAAACGTTTTTGGTTTTGAGTGAATTAATTTAATCTATTCAAGGCTGTGGGTTTGTTTAATGAGTTGTTTCTTTTAAGAGTAAATAAATGACCTCAGTTTAAAATAGGCCTCCTGAATCATTATTTTTTTTTGCTGAATGACCATTTTAACTTCCTTATTTTTAGGATCAGGTGTTATGTTCTTCACAAACACTTTAATCTGTGCTGCAAATGTGTGACATTATTGCTACCCTTTTGCTACCAATCTATAGAGGAAGCTCTACTTAGGTCATTCATCTCCACCACTAATTGCAATGATCATCTTCCAGTCTCTTCAGGATGAATCAGAGAACGCTGAAGAAAGTTGGGCCAAGCTCCAGGCTGCTGCCAGCAACCTGAAGAATAACTGCTCCCCCTCCTTTGCAGAGATTATTGAACAGAAGTGCACGGAGGCACACGCTAGGTAAGCTTGGGAAAAAGACCACCAGTTATTAGTATTTAAAAAAAAAAAAACGTTGCTGAGGCAGGACTTGAATGTCTGTCAGATTTTTAAATCTCACCTGTCTAAGGGAACCTGTGTGAGGAGTAGCTGGTACTACCTTGTTTTGTGATGGATCACAGAGCACAAAATGGTGCTGTGTCAGCGAGCTTTCAGTAACATGGGCATGAATGCAAAGAAACTCCCACAGGAATCCTACACCAAATCATATTATGGAGGAGAATCTATGAGGAAAACGCTCTTATCCTTTGCTATGTTGGCAGGTGGAACTCAGTAAATGAAGACCTCACAGATCAATTGCGTGCAGCGCAAGCAACCCTGCAGCTTTGGGAGCGATTCGATACTCTGTGCACTGAGGCAGCAGCCAAGTTACAACAGCACAAAGAGCAGTGCACTCAGCTCTTGGTTGCTCACATGCCTGAGGATAACATGATAGAAAGCCTGGAGCAGAGGATACAGGAAATAAAGGTACGTGAATATGTTTCTGCTGCCTGGCACAAGCCAGGAATTATTTTTGAGAAACAAATCAAAAGATCACCTTCTTCCCCTGTAGTCAAATATAGTCAGTAGAAAACATAAAATCTGTGGGTTTTTTCTATTAACAGACATCTTTGTATTTCCTTTAAATACTTTGACCAGATCCTGAGAACAAATCAAACTAGAGCTAGCATAGGATGAGAAGAAAGCAGAAGGGAACAATCATATTCCATATCTGCCCCTTTCTCCTCTATATAAAGGATCAGGCCTGTGTTGGAAGGAGTCATTAAACCAAAAATTATTTACTTTATGGGACACTGCTTGGGAGGAGAGATAATATCTACTAGAACAAGAGCTGGGGAAAAAAGGCCCTTTTTCCAGAACACAGGACCATCTTGAGGTCTTCTACAGTCTTCAAATTAGTTTTATTTGGGTTTGGTACTTTTACTTGGACTAGTATGGTAAATTCACAAATTTCTGAGCACATTAGACTATTCTAAATGCTTCTGACTTTAGGCAAATGAGATCTCCTGCTGAGACCACAGGGTACATTTGACTCTCTCTGGCAGCAAAGCTGTCATTAGGTTCTGACATTTTTAGTTTCTTCAGACTACAATAAAGAAATACAATAATCCTTATTTCAGGACAGAACAATGATTCATCATGCTTTATGAACCTCTAGCCACATATTGGAAGAAGTCCAAGGTATTCCAGTTTCTATGTGGCAAATTAAGAAACTTTACATTATGGGAAAGAGGACTCATGTATTTCTCCCCTTGTCAGAAACAAATGACAGTAGCAAAACTTAGACCAAAACATTTTCACTTTTCTGATCTCTCAGTGGCTGTGACATAAATTGTAAAACCTTGTTTTGCACCTACTAAGCAAGGCTTGACCACTAGCGTGCCATTAGCACCATAGGTCCTGCTTTGTGTGGGCTGGACACGTGGAATCTATTGTGGTTTTTTAAAAGAGGTGAGTTAGAAGGGCATCAGTGATACAGCATATGAGTTAGGTGTCTTTGAAAATACATGAGCTTTACAGAACTGTATTTTAATCTCTCTAATCTTTTCCTCTAGTATGTACTAGGAAAGATTATGGCTTTATGGAACTCTGTTGCCATGATAAGTAAAAATTAAGTCCTACCTAGAGAGTAAGAAATCAAAATGGGTTATTTACGAAATGCCTGAAGTGGCAGTTTACAATATGATCCAGGAACTAAGAGGTATTTTGCTTTTTAGGGAAGTGTGTTTGCTCTTTGCTGTCAGAAGTCTTTGATCATTACTCACAGAAAAGACAACATACAGTGGCAAATTCCAGGGGGGTTCATGGCTAAAAGTAAATGACAGTTCTAGAAATACGTTTCTAGGTGATACTTTGCCATTCCTTGTCCAGGTCAAAAAAAATAATCAAGTATATTGAACTAGTATAAAATGATTCCCTTTGTTCTTGTACTGCCTTTAGAGTTTAATTTTTTAGCATGATTTCTGTAGTAAAGGGGAACGAAGAAAATCAAAGCCACAGTCCTCAGACACTAAGGGATGCACCAAAGTACCAGTATGTTTGTAACATAATAGCATTTCTCATCTACAGCATGGTCCAGTTTGTCCATCTGCTAGTGTAAACCCATTCTGTAGCGAGGAATATTCTGATTTCTCTCCCTAATCTCTTTGTAGCAGTAGTATCCCACTGCCTGAAGTCACTGGTGTTCCACTGAACTTTGAACCGCGCCTTTTCCAGCACTACAGTCAATGGATGCAATTCCCATTATCCTCCAAGTGAAAGACTAAAGCTTTCACTATAGTTGATTTTGGCTCCCACAGGAGATCAACAAAAAGAGCTTAGTTACAACAAAAGATACTAAATGTAAGTGGCACATGAATGATCATCTGATTATTTGCTGACTTTTTTTTCTTTCCCCTTCTTTCATCAGAATTTACAGCTTGGCCTTTACAACATAGTAGGATGCCATGCCCGGATTTCTTTACTGGCTGATCGGATAAAGCAGCAGGCTGGGACAGCTGCACAGGACGTTCTGTTGGAGAAGCTGCAACCCCTCGATAGAGCGTTCTATTTGGACAAGATGTTGCAGGGGAAGTTACATGAATTTGAGGTATTTTTTTTTTTCAATATTAGCTGTCAGTGTGAGGTAACTTCTTCGTTAGACCCCTGTGTGAGCTACCTTCTTCACTAGAGCCCTGTAGTTCTTGAACTGAAATGGAATTTCAATAAAATAAAGTTTGACAGTATGATCAACTATGTAAAGAAATAATACATGAAGCCAGAGGGACAGATGAAGGAAGGGTTTCATCCTTCTTACCTGCCTTGTGTTGCTCTAACGAGCCTTTGTAAGTGGACCCATTACAGTGAAGCAGTATGGGACCCTCAGGTTAGGAAACATATTTTTATTTTGTGAACTTCAAAGTAAGATCTAAACTTTCTCAGCTCTGACGTGGAAAAAAACTAAGAGCTTCAGTTTGCTTTGGTAAGAGCACACACAATATATCTAAAACCAAGCAGAAAACTGTGGTCATTTGATGTAGTTTTGAAGACCAAATTCTCATCCCTGTTCAGGCAGAGTAGGGAGGGACCTGGATCCAGGTTTCCCCATATGATTCTCTGCTTACAGGAGTGCTGTGGGATTAGCTTTCCCTCTGTACAGGTATTCCTGAGGAAACTTCCAAGCAAATTTTCATTTCTGGGTAGTAATTTTCTCTGGTGTAACCCTGTAGCATTACACAGAACTGTCTGTCTCCCCACACCGATTTGTGATGTTTGTTCCTGTCGTGGTTTTGGCCGGATTGGCCGATCGGAACGACAGATGGCCCTCCCCCCCCTCTCTCCTCGGAGAGGAGAGGAAGAGANCGAAGTTAGCCGACCTTGGTTGTTATAGCAATAAGTATAAGCAGGAGCCTCAGTGCATACCACTCCTTGGTATAATCAGGTCTTATCACTCGGAGAGTGAGCACTGTCTGAACAATGTGTTGTTAATTTCAGACCTTAGTCAGTTAGACGAGGCCCAGCTAAAAAGTAAAATTCCAAATTAGAAAATTGGTTCCATTTTACCTCAAACCAGGACAGTTCCTTATAAAAATGTTGCTGTTTCAGTGGAATTTGATTCTTGAAAGAGAGAAAAAGCTTCCACAGTGCTCTTCTCCCTGACCCAAAGCAACCAACCTAGTGAATAAAGAGGTTGAATTCCAGCCTTAGTTATTTCTCTCCACAGAGCTCATGTAAGCTGCATAGCCGTGGCTGGAGGCACATGGGAGCAGGCCCTGTGTGTAGCTCATTTTCATAAGTTTCTTCCCTCTGATAAACTAAGTTTTGTTTTTCCAATTTCACAATTAAATCAAACAGCCCAAAGCTACAAAAAGCTATTGCAGATGCCCCTATTCCTTCCAGATAGATATGAAATCTCTCAGGAGATTCTGTTTCTTGCTCTCTGCTTTGGCTTAAATCTTCCCCTTATCCAGTGCAAAAACTGAGAAGATTCAGTTAATGAGTTATAAATATATTATAATTTGAATTTAACAACTGTTTGTTTTCCTGACAATACTGCTTGTTGCTTCTTTGTGTAGACTGAGTATGTATATTACATCATAATTAACACAAATATGCAATATTCACCCTAGTTCAATCTTTTACAACTGGAGGATTTCCAGAACTGCCTTGAAACACTGGAGGGTCATGTCAAGAATTGCACAGATGCCTTCGATCGTCTCTATACAGAGGGAGAAACAGACAGCTCAGAATTGCTCATGGTATGTTTGGATTCCCAACTACAAAAAGATACATGTTTAGGATTTAAGTTTCCGTAGGATACCAACTCTTGCCTACTTCAAGAAACTCTTTGCATCCTAAGTATCGTAGTTAAAGCACTTCCATCTATCTAACTGTCATCTCACCCAGTGCACAAAAAGCAATGATTTAAGTTCATAAAAACTCCAGGTAAACATTTGGCCAGCAGTGCATGCGTGGAGGGGAGGAAGATCACATAGATTTGGGATTGATAGGGTATCTTTTTTTCCCAGCTTTGCTCTGGAGCTATCTCGTTGCCCTCAATGTAGGGGACAAAGTAAATCTGCAAATACCAGCTCCTGACTATTTGTTCAGTACTGTTGAAAAAAGGGGCCCTGTGTAAGGGAATTGTGACTTTTTTGTTTCCTATGTCCTCTGAAGTTAACGTAGAAATGTTGGGAGGTTTTGAGTTAGCATTTTCAAAGTATAATGTTCCGATGCTTCCTCCAGAAAGAGTCTTCTATATTTCTTTGAAATGAAAGAAGGGCAGTATTTTTTGCAATTTTTTTTTTTTTTTTTTACTTCCAGAATCTCACACTGGAACTTGCTGCACTTTCTCCAAGCATTGAGAGTTTGAATGAAGCAAGCATTAAGCTGCCACTCAGTGACTTCACCTTGAAGAAAATGCAGAGCCTGACTTGGCAGTGGAGTCAGAAGACAGCAACTGCTCTTGAACAATGCAGGTCCGCAATGCAAACAAAAAGTCACTACTAACCATTTCCTTTTCTGTGAGGGAAAACAAAACAAAATTAAAGCATGGGAAGTCTTGAAATCTGTGCTTAGCTTTCTCAGAGGATTTCCAAGTTGAATTCCTGCCCTTTCAACTTACTCCAGGTTATTCAGTGGCTATTTGTATTCCAAGTCACTTGAAGCAGATATCTGGGTGTTCACAGGTGAAGAAGGTGCCAAGCAAAACCTTTCTATGTTAGTATTATTAGCCACCAATGTTAGACTGTATGCAAACATATCCAGAAAAACAACCACCAGCACAATAGTTCCTGATGATTTCTTTCTGTTTCACAGTGTGCTTGAAGGAACTGAAAATGATGAGAAGAAATTCTTTCAGAAATGTGAAAAGTGGATGAAATTCCTAGAAAAAATGAAAGAGGCCTTAAAAACAAATATTCCAGGGCGTTTTGAAGAACTGCAGGAGCAACAGAGAGTGTATGAGGTAAAGCTAACTCTAAAAATGGAAGCAGCATCTTGAATGGTGAAGGTGGGGAGAAATCACTAGAAAATACTATGTCTTTTGAAAGTAGATCTGGCCAGAGTTTTACAGAGCATTTCACTCTTGAAATGTGGCCTTGTACTTACTCAGAGGAAAAATTTGAAATGTGAAAATCCTTTTCCTAAATGGACGGATCCCTTTTTGCAGGGATCAGACCTTTAGGAGTGCATCCTCAAGTGCTGTTGTGGAAGTCTTAGATTTCTGCAACCCTGAGGTTACTTGCCTGTCTGCCTGTCCCAGAGCGCTGAAGCCTGTGACAACTAGCGAGACAGATCACCAGGAAACTGCCAGGAACCTTACCAGTTTCTGGAAGAACTGCATTTAAAACAAAACGTTTTATTTTTCATATTTCCGTTTTGACCACTTGTTAGATTTTGGTCTAAATCTGTTTCGCTGGCATTTTTCCAAACGCTTTCTGGTTGTTATAGAGAGATAGTGCTTCACACATGTTTGACAGTATCCATTCAGAGGAGAAGGTACGTTGCATGCCTGCAGTAGCATGTGGATGCAATTGTAAGCAGTGTCTGTCTATAGACTTTGTCCTAGTGCCAGAAGGATGGAAAACCAACCAAAATACAGGAAAAAAATGAAGTGGTAAACGGTAAACATCTGTTAGGGTGTTTATGCTGCCACTAGTTCCGCGGGGTGTTAAGTCTCTGCAGGTTAGTGATATTCATTAGGGTCCACAGAAAGTTATTTTCTGTCTTAGACCTCTCCAATTCATTCATTGCAATGAAATTGTTGATAGAATATACTT
Organism: Rhinoptilus africanus; assembly: GCA_013400135.1. Lineage (NCBI taxonomy): Eukaryota > Metazoa > Chordata > Aves > Charadriiformes > Glareolidae > Rhinoptilus > Rhinoptilus africanus. The sequence continues at coordinate 301,843 of VXBO01012813.1, forward strand.
TTGCTTGTTGTGATAATGAGTAAATTCACCCTTACATGTAGCGGTTTTTTATACCTTTTCTATGGGTTTCTGTTAGATTGCATTTCTCATGAGTCCAGCAAACTTCAGGCTTCAGGTTACCTGTAAATAGAGCTGCTGGTGGGTTCTGCTATCACATATGTGCAAATTTCTCCTGTTATCCAAAAAGTGTGGGATCTTTTTGGATGCATTAGATACAAGCATTTGAAAACAACAGAGCTTTCAGCATTTAAAATGAAATAAATGCTGTCACTCTAGCGGAGCAGAACCAGTTTTCATAGCAAAGGTTGTTCAGTGAATAGTTAAAACTTGTTCTTGTGGTATTTTCAGATGCTGCAAACTGAGATTTCCATAAATCAGCAGACGTTTAATTCTATCATAGCGAAAGTTCTACTCTCCTTGGAATACGGAGAAGCAGAGAAAAGGTAATCTATTTGTTTTTCTCCCTAAGATGGTGGTAATTCAGTGAGTATGCTGTCTTCCTTAGAGTTGGTATTGAATCTTTGCTCTCACGAGCTGTCATGAGGCCATAAACCCAAATTCTTGCCTGGGTTCACTCTTTTAATAACCCCCTGGCACCTTTTGCAAAAGCGTGAGGAGGTGCAATGAGAAAGAAACACACTGCCCTGGCCAGGCTGCATTTTGGATAGTAACTGGATGTTCTGCCTAACAAAACCAATTGCTCCTTAATAGGAGGCTTTCTTGTCTGCTGCTACCCTGCAGTCAGCTGAAACTGTAACTGTGGTTGAGAAGCTGCTTTCTTACAGAGGCTAATGAGGATGCTGCATATGAAGGATCCTTTCTCTCTTCCTAGACCTTTCTACTTTTTAAAGTGCAGAGGTGTGAAACTATCCATATTGCCCTTGGTACACATGACAGAGCATTGAGTCATTGGACATGCAACCCAAAAAGTATGGTAGCTAAACCTGTTTTTTATCAGTATCATCTTATACTTTTCTCTTAATGTAGAGTGAGAAGCAGCAAGTAGCATTTGTGAGCAGAGGTTCAGCTGCCTCAGGCGTTTCTGCTGTGAATGCATTACCCCTCTCTGCCAGAGCGTGCTGCTTTCAGAGAGCTGGCAGGACAGTGTGTGTGCTCCCCTCAGCAGCTTCAGTATGAAGTCCATAGCTTGGCTTAAAGCTGCCAGGGAAGGTAGGGCTAAACTAAGCAAAGCTGCTGGATTTTTGTGTTGAAGCTAGCCGCGCAAACACAGGTGCTTCTATAAGAACTAATCTGTGGGCCATGGCCTCCTGCAAAGAAGCAGAATTGATAGATGGGGGTTGTCTTAACCATTCCAGCTAGATCTTCTGGATCATCTAACCATCTTGTAGGAGAGGCCAAAAAAAATGCTTGAATGGGTTCAATAACAACTTTTCACTTTGCAGTTAGGTCCCACTCACCTGCTGTAGGATACAATGATGGTTGAACTTCTGCTTACAGCCTGGTAAAAGCACAGGTCAATTTTGCAGCATAATCAGAAATCTTGTCTCACTTGCATTGACCTCCTTCTTCAGAGAAGTGCTTAGTGCACATTGTTTCTGCGATTGCTATACTATATATATCACTATACCACAACAACAAGAATAACTTGCATTATCCATTCTTGTATCATGTAAAAGCTTTTTCGATTGTTTAAAAGATGTGATACAGACAGCAGGGCTAAGCTCAGGGCTGCATAAAGCTTCTGTCATAGTTGGGTATTGTAGTTGGAATACAGTATTGCAAATGCAAATCCATCACAATTATTGTGAAATGCAACCTGAGGTCAAAATATATTAACACTCAACACTTGTCATCTTCAGAACAGAGTTTATTTCCAAGTTCACGTTGCTGAAAGAGGAGTGGCAGAATGTTATCCGAATGGTTCAGCAGAAGAAGAAAGATATCGATGGACTTGTGAGCCAGTGGCATCTCTTCAGGAGTTCCCTGCAGAGTCTCAGCAGATTTCTTGCTGATACAAACAGCTTCATCACAACTGTGAAGAGCAAGGACTGCTGTAGCCCTTATCAGCTTAGAAGTCTAATTCATTATGTCAAGGTACTGTATTTATGGCTCATAAATCTAAAATCTGTGGTTTTTTTTCTCAGACTGAAATAACTTCTGTCCAGTAAAGTATAAAGCTTTAAAATTACGTGCTTTTTGGGGGAAAGAACAATTGCTGATGCTTTTTCTTAAAGCTGAGCACAGATGAGAAAACATTGATATTTTGAAAGCTCATTATACTGGAAAACTTCCAGCTCCACATTGTCAATTAGTAGCTCTAAAAATGTTACTGATATGAACATGGAAATGCCGGATGCCAGGGAGATTAGGCAGGAACCCTGGTCAGCAGGTACCTTCTAGGTCTGTATGCACCTTTTTGACGTGGCTGCTGACTGCGGGCCTTGCAGTTTGCCTGAAGGAAGCAGTCACGTATGCGGCAAGACAAGCCGTATGGGCCCTGCGTGTGCAGGGATGGGCAGGAGGTGCCAGGAGCAGAGGATAAAAAGCACCTGCAAGTCTGTCCTTGGAGCCAGCACGCCAGGATGAACAGACCTGGGCAGCAGTTCTTCAGGGTAGCGACTTGTGCATTTAATGTGCAGGGGAAAAAAATATTTTCCTTTGTTAATTTTGGGTATTTTGGTTTTCCATTTAATTATGCACCTCTTTGTTTTATAAGAAAGTAAAAACATGCAGTGAACTTCACGTTTGCTTAAGGCAATCTAAAACCTTTCAAAAATACATTATGGAATGCTATTTGGACAGTCCAAGATTTATTGTGTTCCCACACACCTAATGTTGATGGATTAACACATTACCAGTATTCCATTTGGAGCTTGCCCTATTTGTTTCACCTTTATGTTTACCTGCTGTGTAAAGATGACTTTCAGATTACTTTCAGATTTTACAAGTTAGTGCTCGTGCTTTTCCTTAGTGAGAAAAAACAGAAAGTTTCTTCCCTCCTACTACAAATTGCCCTTCCCTCCTGCTGTTGTTTTACAGAAAGAAACAATGATCCTATGTGCTTCTGTTATAGACCAATTTGTGTTGTAGACAAATTATTATTGATAGCTTACTTCACTAGGAGTGTGTCATAATTAACAGAGCTGTTATCTCTGAAAAATTTGTCTCAGTTGTTGATGCTAGAGGTTTAACAGAACTGGTTTTTCTATACAGAGTGACTCGACAATTGCATTTCCATCTTTTTATAACTGCTGCACTTTCACTCTATAGATTCAGTCCTTGAAAAGCTATTGTAGAGTTTTATAGATCAGAAGATCAGAAAAAATCTGATTTTCCTGAAAGTAAAAAAGCAAGTAAGAGAAGATCTATTCATTACTCTTCCATGAATGTGAACAAACTAGTGCCTTGTAACACCCTTTGTGAGTCTTCTCTTCTTCCCAAGTGAAATGCCAGGAGTGCACTTCTAAAGCTTGCTAAGAACAGCTTAGAAACTTTAAATTTTTTTTTTCTTTTAAAGAGTAAGGCAGTGATTCTTCAGAGATGGCAAGCCATGTACTCCTTAATCATCGATGTTGGGGAGAAGTTACGCACTGTCTGCGATCCCGAGACCAACGCTGTTCTCCAGGAGGAGCTCAGCCAGTTACAGCAGAGCTGGGGGCACACCCAGGCCCTTCTGGAGAAGGAGAAGATGCACCTCAGCAGCACCCTAGAGGTAGATGATGCCCTCCCCAGGGAGGAGAGGCACCCACTTGTCTGGCATTGGGTCTCAAGACCTTCCCTGCCCCAGCACCCCCAGGGCTGAGCTCTGTAGTGACAAGGCAAATGCTGAACTGCTGCTCACTGCAGAGAGTCTGGGGGAAGTGCTTGTCATGTGCCATCGGGGCTTGTGGGAAGCTAAAACTGTGGTCCCTTGATTCTCCAAAGGAAAATGGGGTTGGCATCTCTTTATTGCTACAATGGATGTTTCCCTGCTCTGATTGTTATCATGCTCCTGGTGGCCTGGAGCTCTCTCCTGCTTCGGGCTGCAAAGACTAAGCTAAAATTGAGCTTAGAGGGAGTTAGCATGACTTGTTACCCCTCCTGTTGTTGCACCTCTAAACAGAAGGGTAGGTCCTATTTATTTCCTTAGAGCGATGGATTTGCTTTCATGGCTAAAAAACGCTTAAGCATGTCTTAAAATTGAATATCATCCCCAGCCCAAAAACTATGCTTAAAGCCTCTCGGGTTGGACAAAACAAAATGAGCAGAAATGCTCTGTAAGGCAAACCTTAAATACAAGAGAGGGTTCAAGTCCTGTAAATCCATGTACCAAATTCTTGTGAGTGGTACCATGTATGAGAAAAGAAAATGCAAATAACCAGAGCACATGATTATTTACTTCAGTGGGTTGAAGAGGCTATTTTGTAGCATACCCATATGGTTCGCTATGTTACGATAACCTTTTATAACTTCTGGAGCAGGGTTGGGACTGCTATGAAAAGCAAACCAAAGAATTAGCAAGCAGGCTGCGAGAGCTGAAGGAGGAAGTAAAAGATCCACTTCCAGCTGAACATGAAGAGCTCTACAAAGTCAAGGAACACATTAAGGTATTGAACAGCCATATTCTATTTAAATAGATGTAGCCTTTGGACAACACCTGATTCCCCGTAAAATCAGTTTCCCTCCTTCCCTGCCCTTCAGGGACACTGAATTTCTCTCCTTTATATCATCCTGATTGTTGCCAGTCTGCAAAGTCCAGCTGATCGAGAAGATTAAAAGAGTGGTACTAGTGTTTGGAAATTTTTTCCTGCTTCTGCTCCCTTTCCACACTCTGAATTTTTAAAATAAGTTCCTCAAACAAAAGGGAAAAAACTCCCTGGTCTCAGCTCAATTGACTGCTGTCCTAATGGCTGAATCTCCTTTTTTGTTTTCCAATCTGTTTTGGACTGGGAGCTCCTCAGGCAAGAGACCTTGTGAGTCTGCAAAGTACTGTGCACATCTGCAGGATCTGAGCATAATTAAAGAGAAAGAAAATTAACAGTAAAGGAGTTGTAAAAGCCCCTGCAGCCTGTATTGCACCGTGAAAATTAAATGGCAAGGAAAGCATTTCCAAGGGATAGGAGACATTTTGTCTGGACTGGTCAGTCTTTCATCATCCTTTTATGAAGTGAATTGTTGACCTATGTGGTGGGAGCAAATGAGCTTATTAATGAGCCAAGGCTTTGAATTCATTACCAGCTGTCTGAAATCTTCTTTGTGAGTCCTGGCTGCCTTTCCCATGGCAGCAGTCTTGCTGTAGCCCTGAATTATTTGTGACATGGCAGCACACAGCTCTGCCTCTTATTCCAGTAAGAGAAATTCAACCACAGCGGCATCAGGGTCAGACAGTGCCCGTGCAGCTTCTGCTCTTGGGTGTCACAATGTAATAAAATAAAGGACCAAAATGGCATGAGGGAGAAGGGACCTCCTTTCCTCTCCCTGTACTTCACTGTTCTGTAGAATAAAGCTATTTTCTCTCAGGCCTGGACCTCATATGAGGCTAGGAAAGTCCCATGACATTCCATTGTTAGCACCGTTAATGCAGGGATTTGCCCCTTCTTAAGATATATAAAAGCATGTGTCCTCATCTGTAGGGTGTAATTTTTTGTGAGATCAGGTAAATTTAATCTCAGTTTTGTTTGTTTGTTTTCCTCCAGTGTTGAAGCAGATCACATTGGTTTTTTTTTATGATTTAGATAAGCGACTAGATCAAAAGACCTGTAAAAATGCTCGCTGGGTTTGGATGCCGCACACTTCTGATACAAATACTCAGTCTTTACCCTTTAAAATGAAACAAATTGGATCTTCTGTAGGACCTTTTTTTGTTAGAGGAGCCAGTGGTGCTTCTCAGCAACTGGCTTTCAAAATGAGACCTAGTACCTTGTGTGTAGAGTATCGTGTTTCCACCATGCGGTCGCGTCTCTGCTTTTTAGGTGACCATTTTAACACTGATAACAAAAGTGCATAACCTTGTTATAAAGGGAAAAGGGAGTCAGGGGAACAAACCAGAAGAGAGAGCATGTTTCAGTGAATTAGCAGTTTAAAAGCTCCACATTTCTGACAAATCTGATTAAGTGCCTGTGAAACCATTCATTAGAGAAAGGAACCAATTTTAATTTTTTTAGCATTAAAATGAAGAACCTGAAATTGGAACAAACACAGTTGGAAAGCAACTTGACCAAAATCATAAAAAAAGAAAAGAAAACGCAACGAAGTGGGCACGTTCCTTCCCGGATGTGAAGCCCCAGCGGCTGCCCTGGAGCATGGGGAGCTGCAGGAGATTGGCGGCGTTTTGGCGCTTTAGGATGCAGCGGCAGCTGCTGCTGCCCCAGTTAATCAGCAGCAGCTCTGCCCTGGGCTCCAGTGGGCTCCCAGTCCGGCCCTGAGCCAACCACAGGGTACCCCGTCCAGTACCGCTGGAGAAAGCCGCACAAGCGGCTGCACATTCCCCTCCTCTCCTCCCCCACAGGCCAGGCAGGGGATTAGCGAGCAGGTTTGGAAACCAGAGGAGCTTAGTGCCAAGGCTTGTTCTGGGTGCGTTTCCATGCAGGAGCTGGAGCAGTCGCTGGCAGACTGGGCCCGGGACATGAAGGATGTGCGGGACATGAAGGCGTGGCTGGCTTACGGCATCCTCGCCAAGGACATGATGGTGGTCGAGGAGCAAGCTGAGCACCTGCAGAGGCAGTGGGAAGAGCTCTGCTGGCGAGTAAGTCCTTCTGCCTCCTCTGGGGTCCTGCAGCGGGACATTCCTAGGGCCTGGCAGCAAAGGGGGAGCGGGTGGGATGTCTCTTGGGGTTGGCTCGCTTTAGCAGTCTTGGGTGGGGATGGGGCTTCTCCTGGTGCAGCTGAGCAGGGCGGAACTTTGTCCTTTGTTTCCTGGACACAGGCTGCTGAGATTTATTTTTTTTTTTTTTAAAACCCTTTGTCACTAGTGGGTGCCTGAATTGCACAAAGCTCAAATGCAGCTGTTTGCTGAAGTAGGTGGCTTTGTTCAGGGCTGCCAAAGGGAGGGAGGCAGGGAGAGAGGGATAAACAGAGGAACTGCCTGAGGGTATGAATCAGGGAAAGGAAGAGGGAGGTCTTTGCACTCTGATGTTTAAAAAAAAAAATGCCAAGAGAGTTGATAAAGAAAATTTAAGTATGTTTAGATACCGACTCTTTGGGTTTGAGCGCATTAAAAACTGACTTGTCTTTTCTGTAGCAGTAAAATACTGCGAAACGTTCGCATTCCTTGTGGCTTGTTGCTATATACACTTAATTTAGTGTTGCATGTAAAATTGCTGCGGCACGTTTACCAGCAAAGTCACATGAACTTGATTCATTAGGTTATTATGCAGTTTGAATGTGTGTTTACTTTGCCCTGTTAACAGGATTGGAAGAAGTAAAATACTTAGGGGACTTAAATTACTCTGGATGGCTCTGCATGCCAGCAAGCCAAACTCTTGCCTCTCTTTACTCACAAGTCAATAGCTTTTATTTTACAGTTTGTAAAGATGTATTGAAGCCAGTTAGTGTTTTGTATCTAACCCTTACTCAGGCAAAGGCAAAGCGATCTTGGTGGGAATATTGCCAGAGTAATGAACAGCTATGCTTATCTCGCAAACTTTGGTGTGATGAAATAGTTATTTGGGTTTATTTTTTGCATTGCAACGAGAAAGAAGAATTTAGTGTCTTTGCCTTAAACTGGGCAGTTAATCTACAACCAGTGTTTTCTCTGTTGTTTCTGAACTCTGAAAATAATTCCAGAGGCACCCTCCCCCCTCCTGAGAAATATAGGCCATTATTTTTAAATCAAAATGCCTGAACCATTTTCCTAATGGAAATCTGTAATTAAGCCTATAAATGAGAGAACTTGTTGTTTTTCCTTTTTTTGCTGGACTGCTGATGCCTGCTGTTCCATCTGTGGTGAACAGCCCTGAAAATTAAGCTATCTTTTGTATGTACCCTACTACAGTTTATCCAAGTAGTAATTTCCTGTAGTAATTTCAGTTCAGATTGTATTCCGAATTTCTATTTTCAGTGCCTGAGGGAACAACATTTAGTTCAGTCTGTCCTGGAGAGAAGAAAGGGGTGACAGTACTGTGACTGTGTTAGGCACACAGAAATCTGTAGTGGGAGGAATCTATTCAGTGGTGCAGCGGAGGGACATACCGAAATGTTTACACAGCCCTAGTGAGCCGCTGGAGAGCCTGCACTGATGCTCAGCGTTGGACACGAGGGTAGGAAAGCAGACTTTATCTAGCACGATTGCTTTGTTTTGGCTAACAAATTAGAGGAGTCAAGATGTATTGTGTGTAAAAAAACAAAAAAAAACCCAAACAAACCAACCCAACCCTGCAGTATAAATGCAGAGAGGTGAAAGAAAGCCTTTGAGAGCAAGACGGGGCTGCAGCTGTCACGGCCATGGGAGCGGGGCAGCCAGATGCCTTTGCCGGACGGGGCAGGGACACAAACACACTCAGCGAGCAGATGCACTCAAGGGATTAACGTTTACATAGCAGCCCTTGCAAGGTACATGTAGGTCAAAGATTTAACTAATTCATACCAGCGTGTATCCTGTTCTAGTTGAATGGGTTGGATGCCTGGGCCTTGATATTCTTTTAGCCTCCGTCAGGAATGCCCACATTGCTCCCACATCATGCTGTGGATGCAAAACTGGAGCTGGTATCCCAGGGCAGCTGGTCTGAGGACAAAAGCTAGGCTTTGCTCAAAGCAAGGCCTGGCTTGAGGGGCTTGTGTTCCTAGAAGGAAGCTTGTCTAGGATTTTTTGACTCATTCTTGTTTTACCCCCTGCCTGTATTGCTTAGCCAGCTAAAAGGTGCTTCCTGCTCTTAAAATCCTGCCTTGCCCCGTACTTAGCAGGCAAAAATGGAGTCAGGATCGTTTCGGGATTTAACAATGGATTTGCTGATGTGCATAGTCTCTTCCAAGGACCAAGTTAACTGTCTCTCCACATGGGAGATGCTGTAGGTGGTAGAGGAAGCGTGAGGGCTTTACCCTTCATACCTCTGAGGCTGAGGGTACGAGGGTGCATCCCAGAGCAGAGGCCCTCTTAGGGAGACTTTCTAAGGTCCCTGGGCTCTCCAGCAGACTTCTTCCCATTGAGAACCTTGGAGGTTGTTTCCCTGTGTCCCAAGACAGTGCTTTTGGCCTCATCTCTTTGCTTAGATCAGCATGAAAGATTTAGAAATCACTTTAACCTCCCCATCCCCTCCTTTAAAAAAGAATTTAATGGACAAAAGAAACACAGTGGGAGATCACTCGGTGCCTCCTATTTTGATCCTGGTGTTACATAGTGCTGGTTTTGCTTCCACGCTACAAACTTAAACTTCACTCTGATGTACAAAGTAGCGTTAGAAATTAGTCTAGAGAATCAGTAATGGCATTTTGAGGAGTCACGTGCTGTATAAGGAGCATGTTAGATGTGAAGAGGGAACGTTTCCTGCCGTGGGGTGATACTTAGAGTAGCCATTTGCAGCCAAGGCAAGCAAAAGTTATGCTCAATTTTTATGCAAAGTTTACTGGTCAGAGTGAGGGGTTATTTGTTGGTCTCATTCTATTTTAGTAGAACTTGTACCATTTTTCACTTCCTTTGTCCCATACATCTTGTCACAGGAATCCATCAAAGTACATGAATTAATACAAATATATATTCAACACCTCTAGGCTAGAAATAAGTGTTATGAGCTAGTAGAAGAGTGACCCTGCTTCTTTCTGAGGTGTTGGAGCAGTGATATTAACTTTGCTGGTTCAGGCAGCATCAGACCTTAATTTGCCTGTCTAGGCAATTTGTTTATTTGTCCTGTCAAATGTAATTTCGAGCAAAAATATCTATAGTTTTCAATAAAAAGGATAAATTCTTTATGCTGATTCTTTTAGAAGGTCTGGTGGTGAGCAAATGGAAAGAAAAGAGGGAGGTTTTTATAGAGACAAAATAATTGCAGTGGGTAGTTGCAAAGTTTCTCTTACAGTTGCAGAAAAATAAGAACTGACCTAGGTGTTATTTCCCTTGCATTATATATGAGACCGTACTGAACAGTGTGTAGTAATTATATATTTTATATTCATTCTACATTCTATATTCACTCTATTTGTTCTATGATTCTCTGGCATTTTCTGATTTTTCACTTAGTAATATTTACATTTTTATACAACCTCATAATGTATAAACATGTCATTCAGTTTAACTCTTCTGAGGGAGAGACTTTGGTGTTTGCTAGTCAACGTTTGGCCCTGCTATCCAAAATAAGATGGAATAAAAATCCGCTTGCTGGCTTTGAAAAGAAAGCTAGCGATACTTGATCACTGCTCCTGCAAAATGGAATATGATCAAATGCAGGCTAGAAAGTCGAAGGCTCATAATTGCCGGTTTCCTTCCTGAGGAAGATGCTGCCAGTAGTTAATGTGTGTGTGCTTATCCGTAGGTGTCTCAGCGTAAGCAGGAGATCGAGGACAGGCTCAATGCCTGGATTGTGTTCAATGAAAATAATAAGGAGCTGTGCTCCTGGCTGGTACAAATGGAAAGCAAAGTGTTGCAGACTGCGGATGTTAGCATTGAAGACATGATAGACAAATTGCAGAAGGTAAGTAGTAATGCCCCTTTTCTTCAGTTGTGGTCTGATAGCTCGTTATAGAGACAACGTTCCTCATTTCTTTCTTGCCTCTTGGAAGCGATACATGATATAAAACCAGCATGTACAGGCTTTTGTGAGATGACCTTTTCTAGCCTCCATTCTTATCTTCTTGATGTTCAGACTTGGAGCGTAATGCAAAGCAGAAATGCCACCTGACTGCATTTAGGCACGGAGTGTGATGTCTGTGAGTTGTGGAGTTGGGGTTCTTGGGCACACGTGCACATACAGCTCTGGTCAGGGCTTTCCCTGCTGGGCATCAGTGATGCCCTGGGAGCATCTCGCTGTTCTCACCACCTCCACATGGCCAGCAGTTACAGTACTGGTAGTCAGAGGGCAAAGAAAAGATTGAAGGATGGGGTAGGTCTTATGCTAAGCAAACAAGAAGTTACCACAACCAAGAATAAAACCTAATTCTGACCCTTCTCTTTTATAGTCAGAGCAGTTAATGCTTTCTAATACTTTCGTATTAGCTTGATTTTTAAACTAGACCTTTTTTTTTTTTTGCAGTGTTCCTCCCCATGGCTTAAAGGTCTCAATAACTAATCTTAGATCTCCTCTGGATAAGAATACTAGCAAAATAAAGCCATCCTAGACTTCAATTTGGGTTCTTTTGAGGTATCTTGATTGAAAAATTAATGTTAAATCAGGAAAACAGAGAACAAATTTAGAACGTTGCTATTTTTAGGGTACTTACTCCTGGCACTTACAATTCTTAAAACTGCTTATTTTTTCATAGTGGCTTCATTGTGAGAATGCTTTTCCATTCATGTTTTTTCTTTGTTTTGTTTTAAGTAAAAGAGTTCTGTCTTTTAACATAGAAACCTCAGCCATTGCAAGACAAACCTGCCTTCACATCACACACATGGGAAAAGAAACAGATAGTTTTGGTTTGGTTTGGTTTGCCCAGAAGTTAAGCCATGTTTGTGTATATTTATCAGGATTACATGGAAGAAATAAACCTGTTCAGTGAAAATAAGCTTCACTTGAAACAAATGGGTGATCAGCTTATCAAGGCTAGCAACAGGAGCCGAGTTGCAGAAATAGATGATAAACTCAACAAAATCAATGATCGCTGGCAGCATCTCTTTGATGTCATTGGGGCACGGTAAGAAAATTATTTTCAATATTTTATATGAGAAAAAAGTCAGAGGCTAGTGTACTCAACTGTCAGGAACAGCCTGACACAACTTTCCAGCTCTGTTGAAATTTATTATTGACAGTCAAATTAAACTGAAGTTAATGCTTTTTCATTATGCCTTGTGACTGTATTATGACACCAAATACCTTAATTTATCTAAAGGTAGAGGGCAGGGTGTGAGAATTCATGTAAAATATAATTTTAATCATGGGAGCCATGTGAAAGGAAGAGTCAAAGTTATTTCTGTGTGGCTTGTGTTGAATTGCAACTTAATTTTAAGGCTGTGTGGTGGGAGTTCACTTGGCTCTTTAGGAGAGCCTCCTGTTTTAAGACATGCCTCTATTTCACCCTGTATCTGAACACACAGAATTTGGGAATAGATTCCTGACCTGTGTCTACTGTAGACAGACAATGTTCTTTTTTGCATTCATACATGTATGAAATTAGTGCTATTTCTTTACTCAGCCTCTTTCCTAAAAACAACTGGAAGACCATAGAAGTCTATTTTTTAAATCTAGAATCATTTGCATGATGGTGGAACGGAAAACAGTATCAGTTGAAATTAAAACAAAAACCTGCATAGTCTAAGCAATTACTTCTTAAAAGGATTAAACATCTTATGCTTGACTGAATTAAGAACATCATGACCATTTTAGTATTAGCCTTACTGAGACGATCCCATTTCACTGTTCTCTCTGAATTTCTACCACAGCTTGGGAGGAGGATGCTGAGCTGGTCTCACTGCATGCCTTAGTTTATTAGTAATCCAGAAATAATAAGCCTAGCACCAAATTAGCATTGGTCTAAACTTCTGTGCCAAGGTTTTGTTTCACCTCCTCTCTGGGGCTGCAGGAGCTCTCTTGCTCAGTTAACATTTAGGGCAGATGAAGTGGGTGGTTGTGCTGTGACAATGAAGTGCTAAGTGTACTGCATCTTAATCAGGAGTGAGATCTGAATTACTGGTGACACATGAGCCATGAATGATTAAGCAGAAGCTGCCGCCTTAAGATCTAACACTTCACAGATAGTCTTGCAGTGGTTCCTCTCAAGATGTCTGTGTATTTGACCTGGTGTAGGAAAGAAGCTTCACTTTCACAACAGCACTTTTTCTGGTCTCATCTTGCGGTAACATACAACTTTTAAAACGCTTTTATGATCATGTGTGTTCTGCTATGTGTTAGTTTTGAATTGTAGCAATTTTTAAATGCGTATTACAATGCACTATTTTAAAACTGAGGTAAACGTGTCACATTTCTAGTAATTTTTAGGAAGATATGCTAAAGAACTGATGGGATATTTAGAGAGAGATCTGGCAGTCCTATTGAAGTAGTCTGTGACCACAGAGCACGTCTACCTGGTATGTCTTAAATCTTTATCTGCAGAGAAGTGTATGGTGGTGCTTTGAGGTATGTTAATGGGGATTTGCATCAGCGTGGCTCCCAGTATTGCATGTCTAAGTGGATACTGCATCTCCTGGGGAGCTGCTGTGATGCCTTATGACCATTGCTGTGTTCTTACCCCAAAAGAGCTGGAATATACCAGCTTCTACTTGTGATTTCCATTGACTTTGTGTTCAGGACCAGGGTAATGAACTGGGAAGACCCGACAAAGCGTGGTTTTAAGCAGTTCCCTCAGTGGCCCAAGGTAATCAGGCAGACCAGTAGGCTCTGCTGGTCCTCTTGGACTTAACGCTAACAGAGGTTCAGCATGAGTGTAGCACATCTACTGCCTCACCTAATCCACCTTGCCTGGGCTTGGCTCACAGCTTGGCTGTTCCCTGCTGCTCGGTGATAAATAACCACTAGGCTAGACACTCACAGTAGAATCCGAGTACGGTCCTAAGATTTTATTTTGCCCGGTTTACAACCTTGCGACTTACAGCCTTGTTTCGAGATCACTGCTATGGTGGTGGCTTGCTGCTGAGATTTGAATGCTGATGGCATTATAAAAGACTTCAATTGGCTGAAATTTCGACCTCGCTCACAGGTGTGCTTTAGGGCACTAAAGGGGAGGCTTCTCCTGTGCTTCTGGGTAGCCTCTCTTAAGCTCAGGTGATGGGGAGGAGGCAGCAGTTCTACTGATCACAAATATGACACAAGTTAGGCCTCTTTACGGGGGAGTGGAGCAGAGCAAAGAGCCTTGGGCTGGAGGGGAGATGACCTGTGACTGTGGGTTGTGATGCCCCATGTTGGTACTCTGACTCCTGCCTTTTCAGTTTAGTTTTGCAAAAACTTTAAAAAAAATCCGTTTTTAAGCTGTGTCGAAAGAGCACATGAAAATAGAGTGGTGGCAAAACTCGTGCTGGCGCTGTTGCCTGAAGCCGTCACAATCCAGACATCTTCACAGGATCTCAAACATCCACCATCGCCACTTTCATTCAAGGGACAGGATGGATTGGCTCCAAGGAGGTTGGAGCCTGTGGGACATGGTATGGGAGCTGTGCCCCATGGAGGAGAACAGGCTGCAGTGCTGCACAACTGATGCCCTGGCAGCATACCCGGACGAAGACCTTGTTGTTGGGCACAGCTTCATTTCTTGGGGAAAAGAGATGGAGGAAACACTCCAGGGCAGAACTTCCGGAGTGCCTTACAGGGTTTGGCATAGAGGGAAATAATGAATTTTGACTGTGGTGGGGAGGCAATTTTGTCTTGATCCTGAAAAAACTACTTGTAGGAACTTATTTTCACAGCACCTCCATGAAATGAGGAGGTGGTTTTGCTCCTAGCTTTTCAGATTAGCGGCTACGGCAAGTGAATTGAAGTGGAAATTTTCTGAGTTTTTGGGTGTCGAATCTGTGACTGCTTGAAGCTTTTCTTTTTGACAGGTATTACAACTTCAGCGCTTTCTGTTAAACACATTACCAGCTGCTGCCTTCATTTGCACTTGTGGATGCACCACAGCCCACTGCACCGCTTCCCTGGCACCCAGTGGCTGTCTCACAGGGGCAAGGACCTAATCTCACACTGTCTTCATGGCAGGCCCAGAATTGGGATGTAAATAAAATAGAGCCATGCACTAAGTAGACGTAAGAAAATGTACATTGAATAGCTGTGTGTTCGAAGCCAATCCTCCATCCTGGGTGCTGAATCCTCCTGGTGGACAAGCACTTAATGATCCTGTGGTTAAAGAGTATAAAATAACCCATATCCACAAGGAAGTCTAATTGAGATTTTTAGGCAGTTTAATTTCTGTGGTTTCTAGTCTCTCCGTGGTTGACCCTGCAACCTAAGTAACGTTTTATCTTTTCCGTAGTCTGGTGTATGTCTGTGTGATACCAACATGAAACCAAACCAGTCTCGAGCCAAAGTATCAACACAGAGCATTCCTCCTGGTAGCTTATTTCACCTTTTTAAACCAATAAACGTCCTGGGACAGATGGGCAAATTAGGTGAGCTCCCCGTTTAGTCCTTGAAGTGATTCTCTTAGTTCATGGTGACAAGCTCAGATTTGCCATATGGCTGCACTTGCAGGACTTAACACTTTCATTGTATGCCTGTGCTGGGCTCGTGTGGTGACAAAAGCTTTACCGTATGTGTTGCAACCAGAGAGTGGCTTGGTGCAAACTTGGAAGAGTCTCAAAATGTTAATTCTCGTTGGATAAAGTAACCATCAGGATATTAGCATGCCTGGAAAGGAGAACAAATGAATTTCTGTTCGGCTCGGAAGATACTCTTACCAGGGGAGGTTCCCATGCTGAAGTCTCTGTTGATAGCGGGGGAATGCAAACATACTGACAGGCAGAAAGGGAGCATTGTGCTGACTGTAGAAATGGACACAGAAAATCTCTTGCTTTTGTTCTCTGGTCACCAGCCTCATAGCAGCACTCTGCCAGAAGAAACCGCTGCCTGCTTGCACATACCCCCAAGTGAAGGCTTGTAACAGTCGGAGAGAGCCGCATAGGCTGCACGTGGGTTGTAGGCAGCCAAAACCCCATGGAGTGGAAGTTGCATCCCCAGCATGTTCTGGAGCAGCACTTCCCAGACGTGCATTAACTGGCAAGAATGCCCAAGGAACTGTGCTGTGCCCAGCCGCGTCCCTCGGTGTCCTTCCCTGGCTCATCCACCACGGATGCTAACTCCACGCTTTGCTACCCAGCCCAGCGGGGCAGTGTGTGCTTTCTGCGCCTCTGTTTGCATTGCGCCAGCGGCCAGACTGGAGGAGCACCCGTGTGTGGCGGGAGGGTGCCTGCGCTGCGTGGGGTTGTGCAAAATGTTTGGATGCTGCTTGAGCCTTCACTAAAGCCACCAGCTTCATGGGGGGCTGCCTGCCGCAGTTTTGCACCTGCAGACTAGTCCCTGCAGTAAGAACTGTTGCATTTCTGGCAACTGTACCTCCTGGCATCCTGAAACCGGTGCCATGAAGCTGTGGAAGGGGGATGCCATTTCTCAGCTGCTCTGCCTGTAGGTATGCTGGGATGTATTTTCGTACTTGGTGGGTCTGCTCCACGTTTTCAGCCTTGAGGAGAAAGGCATATTTTTGTGTGCGTAGGAATGAGCTCAAATGACTGTGGTCTTTAGTGGCAGCATGAACATATAGGTAAGCTAGCAAGGCCAGATGTGCCTTCTGATTCTTTTAAGTGAGAATCCTTGGCAGCTAGGTCTTTCCCCCTGCGTTTGCAGCCTGACAGCTCTCATTGCAGGGTCCAGGAATCTTAAACTGCCCCAACAAAGTCAGCCCTATCCTTCCCACATCTAACTTGGGAGATTCAAGGTGGTTTCAGCTGGTTTCCTGCAGAGCCCGGCCGAACTTCCCAAAGAGCCTGAAACTGCTGAGGTTGCAGTAAAACAGGAGGGAGCTGAAGCTCTCCAGTGGCACCACCTTGTGCAGGGGCTCCTTTTTTGTGGGAGCTCCAGTGGGCTGCGGCTCTGTGCTTCCCCATGCTCCCTGCGCACTCCCTGCGGCTGGGCTGCCCTGATAGCTGCTCCGTGGGCAGCAGGCCCCAGCTTGGTAGTCACGGGCAGTGAGTGAGTTCATACCGCCTCTCAGCTCATCTCTCTTTATTTTCCACTGCATTGCTTACCTTTTGCCAGGGCGGACCGCCGGGCACCACGCGTCGCTGTGCTGTCCTACCCTGTCGCGGCTGTAGCTGGGCAGTCCCTGTGGGTGCGCTCCAAAGGTCTTTTTAAATCACGGCAGGTTGGTATTGCATGGCAAGGGAAGCAAAGTAGGCTGCAGTGAGGGCCCCGGGTAAATTATGCAGCCGTGTTCAGCAGATTTATACTGGTTTGTGGCAGTACCACTGTAAAATCTAATTCTTGTAATTATTTTGGTGCAAAAAAAAAAAAAAAAATCTGTACAGTTGAAATCTCACTCGCAAAGTGCCTTCTTTCTTTCCCTGTTCTCCGGGCTCCCTGTCCTTTATGGATTACATTTCTCTTCAGTGCAGAAGCTGTGACAGAACAGATTATGGCATCAGGCGGGATGGTTGGGTTTATTTTGGTTATGCAATGGGTGCCGAGGTGTGCTGGGAGCGGGGGGGAGCTGGCCGTGCAAGGGAAGCCCTTGCCTTCTGCGTGCTGTCACGGTTCCTGGTGTCTGCCTGTCGAGCTGGGAAGGGTCACTTCCCTGTTTTCTCAGACCTGACATTTCAAATGGATTTTTGAACCGCCCTGGACCATACTCAGGTTAAGCTGTCGAGGTGACTGGGCATGGTTTACCTGTGCAAATGTTTGAAGCCCTCTCACAGTGTGGGGTGTCTTCCCAGGCACTTTTTATCCTGCCGTGTATTGAATGTGAGCAATTGGCAAGCCAATACAGGTCTGCGGAAGATTACCTGAACGCTGAAAAACCTTTGATTTCAAAACCATTCCTTGCATTTTTGGTGGGATTATCATAACTTCTTTATTTTTTTCCTGATGCTGTCTGGGTGGGGAGTGACTTTTAAATCAAGGTTCTACGACTTCCGCCTTTTTTTCCCGCCCCGTGATCTCTGGCAGTCATAACACACAAAAATCATGACAGCGTGTTTTTCCACAAACAAATGATAGCATAAATTAAGATTGGGGGTTATTTTGTCCTCCTGCTTAACAGGCTACTTGCATTGGCAGCTTTTCCCCTGCACTGGAAGGTTAAAGAGAGGACAGGTTAGTGTGTGGGAGATTTAATTGGTACTTAAATAGCTGGTGTATATATAATGGTAAAGGCGAGAAGGAGGAAGGCAGGGGAAGTAAGGATATATCTCTGTGTGTGGTGCCTGTGCGCGGATGTATGTTTTCTCGGGGGGTTTTGTTTGCTTCAAATTGACTCTCCTGCAAATCATCCGGGTCTGAGGTTCCAGTCCCTCTTTCACACAAGAAATGAGCACCGCATCTGCCTTTTTCGGTGCCGAAGCCTTCAGCCTGCAACCTTTTTGTCACTGGCCGCGGGCAGCCGCTCAGCGTGCGCTTCTTCCCGTGCTAATTCTCTCGTGTCAGAATAAAGCTCTCGTGGTTTTGTTCTGAGGAGGGATGCGGCCATTTGCCAGGTAAAATTACCAACCCAAAACGTAGGGGTTAAAACGGGGGAGAGCTACAGTGGCTCCCCAGCTCGGGGGGTCGGGGAGGAGAACGGGCGAGCCTCCCCCCCCTCCTCGGGATGCTAAAGCGGTGAATAAATAGGGCATCTGTGGAGGAGGGGTTTCCTCTTCCATGCCTGCCGTGGTCGCACAGACGGTCCCCCATGCAGCTTGGGATTTGCAAGCTGAGGAATGGTTTTTTCTTTCAAACCGTAAGTGCCATGTTGGTAAGCGGCCGGGGGCTTGGTCGGGGTGGGTTTTGTTGGAGCAGGTATCGCTGGCGCAGCAGGACCTTGGGCGGCGAGGGGGAGGGCACCGCAGTGCCGATGCGGCTCCCTGCAATCCGCCTTGGACAAGTGGATGAGTGGGACATGCGGCGCGGTAGCAGGAGGAACAGTGCGCAGAGGCCTCTCCCTTAAAATCAGCTGTGTCCAGGGGTTTTGCACCCGAGACGGCGGAGATCTGTGACAGCCACCCTTTGGACTTGCAGGCAGGGTAACGCGAGAAAAGCCTCCTCCGGCAAACCCGCTGCTTGCTCTGCTGGCTGTGCTACGGCAGCCCACGAACACGGAGGCTTCCTGTCATTGTACCAGTGTATCTTGCATTTTAGACAAAGGCCTAAAATTCGCCTTTGACATCACCTCTCTAAATGGGGTCTTTTGTCGCTCACATGCTTAAGCTGGCACTGCAAGGTACCGAACAAAGGTTTCCTGGGTTGTGCAGCTCATTTGCCTTACCGGGTTGTAAACAATCCTATCAGCAGACAGGGCAATCCCAGCTCCTCTTCGGTAAAAAAGAAACCTATGCTTTTTCTGATGCCATTTGTGCTTGTGAAGGAGAGTTTGGAATATATGTCAGAATGTTTTTCTTTCTTCAGACAAAAAATCTGAGAGTTATTTATTACCATATTTGAGCTTCCCTGTACGTTTTCCTGCAGCGTTTTGACAGCTGATGCAATGCAATTGGCAGGCATTTTGCAATTCTTTGTTGTGTGAATACATTTCAGTCGACCTGGAAGTGTCTTCTACTGCTAGATATTTCCTTAGTAGTTACTGCAAAATATTCTGTGTATTTGAGGGGCTATGCAATGATCCAGCCTAAAACAGCTTAATGCATTTCTCTTGTAACCTGATGCTGGCAGCTTCAT
Source organism: Rhinoptilus africanus (assembly GCA_013400135.1). Taxonomy (NCBI): domain Eukaryota; kingdom Metazoa; phylum Chordata; class Aves; order Charadriiformes; family Glareolidae; genus Rhinoptilus; species Rhinoptilus africanus. The sequence continues at coordinate 321,234 of VXBO01012813.1, forward strand.
TGAGGGTATTAAGACCCAAATCCAATCTCGAGTCAGGTCAGTTAGTCCTTCTGTTCACTTTTGCAGCCAGCTTTTAGTTATAATCTACTAGTTTTGTTCTTTTTCTGGCACTTCTATTTTGGTGTAAAGATTAAGACGTTTAGAAACTGGCTTTGTTTGGCTTATCCCAGGCATCTTATGTGTGTGTGTCTAAGTGCTGTTTTGAATCAGGATATCTTTTAAGCTGGGTCCATTGCACAGTACAAGAGATGTTGGAGTTTCTTGCATTTTTTTAGACTAGTGGTTGTATTTGGTGGATTTTTAAAAAAAATATTAATTTTTTTTTTTTTTTTTTTGCTTCTGGGGGCATCTTGAATGGTGGCAGGTGAGTTCTCACTGGGAAGTGAACTGCAGATAGGCAGGCTTTTAATTCAGTAAACAGTAAGTCTTCCCTGTTTGACCAGATAACTCGAGAATTACGCTTTGTAGAGGAAGAATTCGATCAACAGTGGTTGCAGCCTTTTCCACTTTCTGGGTAACTGGGAGGAGCTCATTTCCTCTGCTGCACTTGAACTTGTGTTGCTGTTAATTCTCTGTGTGTTGGGTGTTTGGTCTCCTGGACATCTGTGCAGCCTTGGTGCCTTGCACTGTGCACTCCCACCCAGCCCCCAGGAGGCCCGTCTTTCTGGGCAAATAGTCCCTTCAGGATGCATCTCAAAAGAGTTCATGAGGTTTCTGTCATCCAAAGAGCAGATAGTTTGGAAGAATACTTGCAGCGTGCAGAAATGCATCTGAGAATGGTTGTTGCAAGTGACTTTTATGGCTGTAATTAGTTTATTTTGTATTTTTCTTTGAGCTATAGCCAGAGAAATGGCAGTTCCCTGTGACTTCTGTGCAAGATAAGTGTGTTCAAGAAGGATGCTCAAATTTTTCATCATTTCACCTGTTGCTTCAGTGTAGAACCCTATTCTTTACCTTGGGCTTTGTGTCCACTGACTGCAACAAGAGCAGATCAGCCAATGCGAACATCTAGACAAGGCTGCCTTCCTATTTACACTCTGCACTAATGTGAGCTTCTGTTAGATTTTTATTCTTCTCTGGCTCCTTAGCTCAAGTTTGAGGTGAATGATTTAAGTACTAGGGGGGGTTAAATGACTGACAAATGCCACATTCTATCCAGAATACGTAGCAAATTAAATTCCTTAATTTCAATGGTGTGTCTATAATGGCAGTTACTAGAAAGTAAACAGAAGCTTGCACTATCACAGTGATGCTGTCTTTGAGACTGTTGCTTCTAGTAACACTAGTAGATAAAGACCCACATGTTTATGTTAATATCATGTTGAATTTTAGAGTGATTTCTAAGCCAAAATAATATTACTGGGGGTGGGGTGGGGTGTGTGCACAAAAAAACCCCACTTGGATTCTAAAACTGTTGCTTTCTAAATTTATTGAATGTGCTGCCAGTAATAGATTTATTTATAATTGAATATTCCTTGGTTTTGCTTTGGACTTCCTCGGCTGTGTTCACCTACCTGTTATCTAGTATGCACACTGAAGAAAAATGTCTTGCAGCCCATGATTTTTTCTGTAATGCAACTTCAGGATAGGAAACAGGTGAATACAGGCAGAGAAGGGAGTAGGGGGAAGCAGAGAGATGATACTGAGCAGCATGGTAAGCTGTGGTCTCGGCAGGTCACCTGCAGCATCAGATGGTCCCAATATATGCATCTCTTGCACGTCATCAGAGAGACATTTCCAGAGCTGTAGTGGAGAATGTCATAGAATATGCAGAGAATAAATTGCCACTGGATGCAGTCAGGGACCGCACAGCAAGCTAGCCTTGCTGTCCTCCGGAGTGGCCTGAGGTCATGCAGAATTAGCAGTGCAACAGCATAGGTGTTTGGCTCAGACTCTTCCTTAGGCCTGGCTCTTCCAGTGGTTCTTCCCTTTGCTGCTCAACACAGAGCCTATGCCATCCCACCTCTCCAGGGAGAAGGGCTCCTGAGTTGCCTGTCTTTGAGCTACATGTCCTGGGGAGCCCCAGGCACCGCTGAGCAGTGTAACCAACTGGATCCAACTTGCCTGCTGGGACAGGAGCCGGAGAGAGGTTTGAGGGACAATTAGGACTCCTGGGTAAATTTCTGCCCATGATAGTACAAGAAAATGCTGTACACTTAACAGAATATGACATGTTTGTTGAGTACCAATTAATGGAATTAGAACCAGAAGCAGGAAGATTTATATAGCTGTTGTTTGCTTGGGAGCCAGATGCCTCCTGCATACAGGGTTGAACTGGGGTGCAGAGCTCTGAAAAGAGGTTGTTAAGGAAAGTGAGAGCAGCTAAATGCTTTTGTCATCCGGTGGTTTCCTCTCAGCTGCAGTGGTGGAAAGTACCATTGGTGTAAAGAGGCAGAGGCAGCTGTTTGGCACTTTACACCAGTGTCAGTGACCAGTATTAGCCCGTGGAATTGGGCTAAATCCTTCAGGCTGGCTTGCAGAATTGCATCAAGCAGGCAAGACTAATTTTACATTTAGGAGAGTGCAGAGTTGCTAAATACCTGCCAGGAGTATTGTCGTCTTCTCTCCTGATAAAACAATTGAAGGTACTGCCTGGTCCCTTTGGAACAAGAGGTAGGGGAGGCTGCTTCCTATGATGCTAATTCATATGAGACTCCGCATTTGCTGATATGTCTCTGTACCTTCACAGTAACCAGTAGGACTGAACAAATCCAGCAGGGTCATTCCCACATCTCCTCCATAAGTCCTTTACCTCAAATCAAGTACCTAGCTGACGTACATGTCCTCTTTTATTACCTTAAGGTTGCTAATGAGATCAGGTGTTGCTTACAGAGCGGCATATTCACTGTGGATTAGCTTTCCTGCATGTCTTCTGTCATTGTATCGTATGCCACAGCAGGCAACTGCAAGTCACTCAGTCACACCCAATTTGGACCCCTCTCCTCTAAAGCGTGCTAGGGTGGTTTGGCAGCAGGCAGGATGATGGGCCAAGAAACTGCTCTTTTTTCTTGTGAGGGGCCCAGGTCCTTTGCCTGAAGCCAGCATCCGGGTGCTCTGCCAGGGCACTTCTGTCTTGGTCTGATCTGTCCCTGCCTGCACTAGATGACACTACATGCCCCCCACCCTGCCCCCGTCCTACCTTGCACAAAGCTGGTGTTGCCAATTACATCAACACTCATCTCAGAGCCCTCAAAAGTCCCCTGCATTTTGGGAAATGCAGTCATCCCCTTGTACAAGTTGCCCTCCCAGTCCCAGCTGCTGGTTTTGGTTAGCTGGTGACAGTTCCCTGCAGTTTGGCAAATAGGTCATGGTGGCTAATGAATGGGAAATATTTATGCCTTTTCACGATGGGTACTTCAGCTTTTTGCATGGCACTTAAATAATGAGGCTCATCTGGGTAGTTGCTAGACCAGGCAGTAGCTTAGGGTTTCATTCAGAAATTTGCATTTTTCAAATCACTTGCAAGGTCCAGAAATCTGTCCCAAGGCGCAGGGACAGAACCAGAGAACAGAGGGAGGCAAGAGGCCAGGGGGACAGTGCAGTAAAGCGATGCTGGCTAAGAAGGGTGCTCTCGGTGCTCTCCCTAGGACACTAGTGTAATGATTTCACCTGACTTTAGCATCTGCCGTGTTGGTGTTCGTAGTACTGCAGGGTGGACCTTTGCAGTTCATGGAGAGAAATACCTGCTTTTTTGTTACAGTTCATCTCATGTTGTGACCTGGATGTTTAAGACAGGTCTGATGGAAATCACCATCTAGATTTTTATTTTTTTTTCTCCATTAACCACGAAGGTCTAGGTGGCAATCTCCAATGTCCATCTAAAGTCAGACGAGACATCACTGCAGTGTTGGGCTTATTAGTAATTTTTGTTGCAATGAATGAGAATTTCAGGGAAAGATTTAAGAGTGGTGGGGTAATTTAACAGATACTCCTCCAGCACATGGGGACAAATTTGCCAAAATGTATAAACATGCTACTTGGATAATTTGAGGGGCTGGTAAGGGATGTTGGCATGTCCACATGCTGTAAAGACTGGAAATAAAGAAAAGTTTGTCTGCAGTTTTGAGAGCTGTGCTACAAACAGCTGTAAGAAAAGTAAATGGTCTTGATGGTTCGTTTGCTTGTTTGCAGCACTGCTCTCTCTAGCTGTTGGATATTCTCCCTCTTCAGGATTGTTTTTGTTCTTTTTCACCCACCAGGAGAGTCTGGCACATCTCTGCACATTTCAGTGTGTTGTTTAGAAGACCTTTTAACGTAGTGGTGCTTAAAGTTCTACAGTGGCCATTGTTCAGGCCTTCTCCTCTCATGTCAGCATCCATTTGACCAGGGTTGGACCCGTGGTTTGGGCAAATTCTGCCTCTGTTGGCAGAGCGGTACCTTGCTGATTAGGGTCGGCCTCTTGCTTGCTGAAGAAGACACTGAATGTAATTCACAGCAGGAAAATCAGACCATAGATACCCATTTTAGTTTTACTGTGGCATGTTACGATACAAACTCCCACTTAGGCAAATGTCCAAGAACTGACTGAAGAGCTCACAGGCAGATGAATGATGCTACAAAAATTCACTCTGCTCATCCAGTTTCATTAAAGAATTCACATAAGACCTTCCTGTGCCTGTAGAGCAGAGGCCTGCTGAGCTAATTTGGGTAGGTTTTGACTAAAACATGGCTCTGATTTACAGGCAACAGCTTGGTGTGACAGTAACTGCTCCATAAAGCCGTGCTTGTCATCACCTTCCGCTAACATAATTTCCCCTGATTGCAGATCTTTGTAACAAAATGTTCTTCCTGGTTTGCTTAGGGTGAAGAAACTGAAGGAAACACTTTCTTTTATACAACTGTTGGACAAAAACATGAGTAACCTTCGCACCTGGTTGGCCCAGATTGAGTCTGAGCTTTCCAAACCTGTTGTTTATGACGTCTGTGATGACCAAGAAATCCAGAAGAGACTGGCAGAACAGCAGGTGGGAAATAGGAGCAAGTGGAGTAAATGAGCTAAAATACTGCGGATTACAATTGGTCCGGGTTTAAAATCACCCTTTCTTTTCTTTAGCAAGTCCTTCTAACTGTGCTTTTCACATCATGTCTCTGCCAAGATGTGTTATGTGGAGAATTTTTATTTGCTTGCTTTAAGTGTTGACTTACCCCCACTTCTCCCTTCCCCCTTTCACCCAAGGAAAACATGCAAAATACAAACAAAAGCATTTTTACATTTGATAGTTTGCTCAGTTAAGTACAGCAGACTTCATAAGGGCTAGGCAGGGCACAGACAGTGGGCAGAATCCACGAGGATGATGTAGGCTGACAAGGCGTGAATGCTGGGTCTCCTGCAGACTGGCTGTGGCAGATTGAAGTGCTGTGATTTGATGTAGTGTCTTCACTAGCTCAGTTGTCTTCCTGTCCTTGCAGAGAAGCCTTGGCAGAGAAGGGTATTTGAGCTTCAGAGGGAGGACTCACGCAAACACACCTTTGACTGAGGCAGGCTCTGAAGATCCCTTCAGGGTTGGGTGAGATGGTGCGTGAATCCTGCTGAGGCATAAGTGTGAACCCACCTAGCACTGCTGGATATTGTTTGAGTGCGTGTGGGTGTTACCCGAGACAGGGAGATCTTAAGGATCTATGTGAGTTTTAAGTGCTGGAGAAGGCAAGGATTGGGCACAGCTGAATGTGCCAGCTATCCTAATCAAGTGGAAGTGTGAGATAAGTTGGATAGTCCTGGAGAAAATGTCTCTCTCCAGCAGCCATGGAAGGAAAAGGAACTTCTCCAAAGCACAGACTTGCTGGTTGAGTCAGCCTTTGCTCAGGGGCTGTGTTATGGAGTCTGTCAGGGTCAAAGTGCCTCCTTGGGAAAGCTGAGAATGACCACGGCTGTCATCTGGCCTTTGTGTTAAACAAGAATATTTGCCCTAAAACTGAGGGTCAAGAATAAAGCTGTCAAGCATGGAAGCTTTATGGCATCTGCCTTTAAGAACGTCTATGGGTGTTCTTCCCATCCTTCCCATCTTTTCTATCTCTGGCTGCTGCTTTCTTGTCTAAGAAAAGATCCCTGAGTGACCCAGACCTGAGTGCTGTGTTCTCTGCTGGCTGACATGGCTCTCCATCCACTGATGTCCCAGAAATCATGGGAAAGGCCGGCTCCTCTGTGGCAGGAGTGGAGATGGCTCCCACCAACTCCACTGCAGGAGTTGGTCAAACAGCTTCTGTCTTGGCCCAGTGCCTCTAATGGTTTAATCTGCATTGTGAATGATCGTGTAAACAACAAGGAGATATTTTCTCCCAGTCCAAACCTTTTGCGTTCTCAAAAATTGTGATAAATTGCCAGGCAGAGAAGAATGTGGGGCACAAAGGAATTGTGTCCAAACTAATTTACTTCTATTATGAGCATTCAAGCTTCAGCTCACTATAAGCGACATCATTTGCTGCTCAGAGCTACTTACGGCTTTGTTGTTTGGACTCTTTCAAACACAGACCTCTGGGCACCTCTAGACTCCTTCTATTGTAACCTTTTAGCAGACTGAGTGTGAGAAGACTGTGCTGACTAAAAAGACCACAGTAAAAAAAAAGCTTCTTTCACTCTGAATTAGAGAAACCTTTACCTGAATCCAACAAGTGAAAATGTCTTTCCTGGTTTTATCTGAACAATTATTTCAGCAAGAGCAGAGTGATGGTGAGAAATAGGCCCTACAGGCTTCTTTTATTTGACAACCATGACTGGAAGAGCTTTTTACCTGTTCAGACTTGAGTAATAACATTTAAAAGCATTGTGCATCCACAGAGATGTTTTATGGCATGTTTTTTTCAATTAAAGGATGAGGATTAAAACATGAATATTAATTTTAAGATTTCAAAGCTGCTTTACTAATGCAGAAGTCTAGCAGCTCTGGGCAGAGTTGAAGGAAAAGTACCTTTTGGGGCCCCATTACTTAGTTTGTTGTGTTTGTCTCGCCATAACACAGTCAGGTCATTTGGAATAACAGCTTGGAAACCAGCAAGGATTCTGTCTAGGTTTATTCCATGAAACCAGGCATAACCAAAAGTAATGAGATCATATCAGCAATATTAACATAGTGCAAGTAGAATGGATTTGTAATCTGTGGTCCGAATTATCATTTTCAGTAATACAGCTGTAAATCCAGTGAAAATTAATGAATTCAGAATGGTCTCTCCAGGTACCAGTAGTGGAGAAGAGCCTGCTCTCAGACAAAGCGCCTCTGTTAAAAAGACACTGCTGCCTCTTGCACAGAACAGCTGTGAATCCTCAATAAACTGTAAAAAACGATGTTGGGTCTGCTTCTGGCAGTCTCTCATCTATGTAGAGATTTTGGCTTCTGCATTCCTTAAAGCTGTATATTACCACAAATCCCACCAGCCAAATTTTGACGATTTATGGCTCAGCCCTTTCAGGTACCCATGTAACACCACTGAAGACCACCACTGGACGATACTCAACTCCTTGCAGCTTGTTGACTTCTGGGAAGATCTTCCTTGAACTCCTTTTGGATTTACTACAAGTTGTCTGTTTTGGGCTTTTTTATTTGTTTTATTTTATTTCGGTTTTGTAAGCAAAACCAAATTCTGTTTCATCTGCTCACTAAAATCAGTAACAGCATTTAATGAGAATTCCTGTTCACCGTTGTCAGTAAAATACTCCTTTGTGTTTGTTTTTGTTCCAGTGTTATTCAAGCAAAAATCTCCGTATACTTCACTAGGAAAGCCAGAAAGGGGTTGAAAAAATGGAAATTTAGAGGACGTTGTCATTTCATTAATATTTACAGTTGGTAGCATTGTACAGAGCTGCCTTTTAAATGAGAAATATTTAGATAAGGCTTTCTTTTTGCATTATTCAATTACATAGATTTTAGGAGTAGTTACAGGCATAGAATGAGAGGCCAGACTATGGTGGAGGTGCAGGCTCTGGAGAAGAAACATGTAGTGTAGGTTAAACGGAGGGTCTTTGCCAGACCCTTTAAAATAGCCTGTCAAAACAGGAACCCTACAGGAGGGAATAAATGGTGTAACACCAGCTACCCATGTGCTGTTTCATAATATCAGCCTGTGATCGTATAGTCACTAAAGTACGTGACCTGTATGACAAGTTCTCTGTGAAGTTTTCCGGTGTAGAAAGCTGATCTGAGACACTGTCACCTTGTACTGTCGAAATTAGTAAGTATGTGTGAGGTTTGGATTTTGAATGCACATTAAAGTTGTCAAGACTGTTAATGAGAAGATTGAGCTTTCGCTGAGAAACCAAAGGCTGGACAATCCCTTTTTGCGTGGAAGTTGTGTCCTGACCTCTCAGCCTCTCATCTGCACAGCTCATCTTGCAAGTGTGTTTTCTAAAGCTAAATAAGCTTTTCCTGACACACAAATTGCTCTTTCCCCATCCTCTGCAGCATTTTGAAAGAGCATGTCTGACGTCTAGCTGCTCTTGTTTCCTTCTACTCAAGCTTTTCTTTTGCCAATGGCAGGATCTGCAACGAGACATAGAGCAACACACCGCAGGGGTGGAATCAGTGTTTAATATTTGTGAAGTCCTGCTACATGATTCAGACGCGTGTGCTAATGAGACAGAGTGTGACTCCATCCAGCAGACTACCAGGAGTTTGGACAGACAGTGGAGAAATATTTGCGCCATGTCTATGGAAAGGCGAATGAAGTAAGTCTCTCTTTCTTACCCCTCCTAAAGAAGGCTGTGGCATCCTTTTGAAGAAACGCTGTAGCTTTTGCCACAAATGGAATTTGGAAAAAGAAAAAAATTCCCAAATTAGTAGTTAGGTTGTGATAAAACCTTTCCATTTTTCCATCCCTCTCAGAATTGAGGAAACCTGGCGCCTGTGGCAGAGGTTTTTGGATGACTATTCAAGCTTTGAAGATTGGCTGAAATCATCTGAATGGATAGCAGCTAAGCCTTTTTCTTCAGAGGTTTTGTACACACATGCAAAGGAGGAGCTGAAGAAATTTGAGGTGAATTTGTTTAACGTAATTGTTTTTATGGTCAGCAGCAGGCTGGACGGTCAGACTGCTAAACACTTACTGTTTGTGTGAAATGCCTGGATGACTGAAGAACACCAGTTCGGCGGTAGTGGTATAGAGTACGTAAATAATTTGGTCAGTGTGTGGCTGCTAGGTATCTAGCTGATGTATTTGTCTCCAGAATTTTTTTTAACGTGGAGAATCCAATGCTCTGAAGTGACAAGATCTTGCTTATAAGATTTGCTTTTTATAAGTAGGAGATGTTTGTGGGTTGATTTTTTTTTTTCCTTCCTTTTCCTAACGACCTAAGTCTGAGCAGGTGATTTAAAATATGGGTTCATCTCAGGATTTAACTTTGCAGTCGGAAGGTCTGTTTTTAAGGGGAGGGCATCATCATCTCTCTTGATGGATAGTATCATCCATATACCTTTTCTTATCGGCAAGGGAAGTGAATTCCTTGTTTTGCCTTGCAGGCGTTCCAACTGCATGTTCATGAACGACTCACTCAGTTGGAGCTGATCAATAAGCAGTACAGGCGCCTTGCCCGAGAGAACCGCACCGACTCGGCCAGCAAGTTGAAGCAGATGGTACATGAAGGCAACCAGCGCTGGGATAATCTCCAGAAACGAGTTGCCGCTATTCTGAGGAGACTCAAGGTAGTTGCACGGTGGGGTGAGAGAGTGAGGAGTGCTTGCAAGTTTCTGTAGGAATTACTCAAGGGCAAAACACATACTAGAGCAACTATCTTGTGTTGGTTTGTGTCTTGAGTTACCAGTGTAGGAGAGCAGCTCTGCAAAGGTCACCAAGTACATGGCATAAACATGTCCTTCGTTCCTGGTAGTTGAAAAAGAATAAGGGAAGAATGGGTACAGATTTTGGATGGTGGGTTGCAGGGCTTACTGCTCTGATCCCACTCTCCTCTTATCCAGTCCTGTCATAGGTGGATGCGTTCATGCGTTTGCACCTTTCCATAAATAAGAGGCAGAGAGGCAAAAGGACCCCAGTGCAGATATGGTTTGGAGTTTATAATGCAGCTCTATTTTATGGCAAGTTATGATTCCCTTACAAGGCTTTAAACATGGAGATGTGATGAGAGGCGTGCTGCTGTCACCAGATCTTGCTGTGTTCCACGCCTGAGGGAAGAACAAGAACGTTGTCGAAGAGTTTTTTTGTGACACTTACTGGAAGTGTCCTGCTTGTCCAGTTAAACTGATCTCTGGGCAGATACTCAGTGCTGTGCCCTGAGGGAAACTTGCCACTGCCCGATTTTTAAATGCGGCAGTGCTGCGAGCAATTGACAGGGACAACTTTTAGATCCCAAAAGTCAGTGGCTGAGGTTGCGAGAGCACTGATGGGGTTTGATTTGTGTAGTTAGGTGGTGTTGCGTTTGGGGTTTTCTATAATCCCCTTCCAAAACAGTAAATCCACCGAGGAGAACTGGGGCACTGCAAGCTGCGCGTCTGTTAGCAGCTTCTGTGGGAGACAGCAGCAGAGAGAACTCCTCCCGGCCGCCACGCCAAATGGTGCGTCAGTTACACTGTCACGGTCATCCATGATCCAGCCTCTCCATTGTTTTATTGATTTTAATACCGTAGTTTTAATTACTTTTAATTAGAGATGGGGCTTGCTTCCTTTGTCTGCTTTTATTCTAAATTTAGAACAAACTAGATGTTAAAGGACTGTTACACTGGTATAATAACGTGGTAGAAGGTACACAGTGTGGAAGCAAGAATGTATTTTTATGGAAACATCTTGCACTGCTGATGTTTTAGTCCCTCTCCCGTACAAATAGTTGCAGCATCACTACAGGAACAGCACAGTTTTTATACATGGTATGCTACCATTTGCACTCTGAAGGCCTTTAATGGGGACAGTAGTCCTGAAACAAAACAGTTTCCAGAGAGCTCCTGTGACCATTTTTTTTGGTAGCTACAGTCATATAACACTGTCTCCCTTCTTCCTATTCAGCACTTCACCAATCGGAGGGATGAATTTGAGGGGACAAGGGAAAGCATCCTTGTTTGGCTCACAGAAATGGACCTCCAGCTGACAAACGTGGAGCACTTCTCAAAAAGTAACTTTGATGACAAAATGCGCCAGTTAAATGTACGTATCCTTATAAAGCAGTTGTTTAATATATTGGGCTGACCTCTCTTGACAGAATCATCTAGTTTTCTGGAACTTCACAACAAATCTCTGTAGCGCTGCATTTGTTTTAAGATGCCACTAAATTGTTAAGACTTATCCTCTGAATCAAGATTAAACTGTACAGTATTTAAATTCAGATTCAGTGTTCAAATTCAATTCTATTCTGCCATTTTCTCCTAATACTGAGTGGCAGTGACAGTGATATCTGGCCTGGAAAGGAGCACATGCAGGTTAACAGTAAAAGCTACATTCCTAAATTCAGGTATTCCTTTCTGGTGAGGATGTTTTTTCGGTTGGCATTAGGGTCGGATCTCTCCTGTGAGCACATTGTTTGTAGCTAGGACTTTCATACAGAAATAAGACAGCAAGTGTGTGCAGTGATTCTAAAGAACATACTAGTTCTTTGCTACCTGCCCATATGCTTGTTTCTCCTTTCCCCCAGCACTGTTAATTGTTTTGGGGTGTAGATTTACTGTTGTGTAGGCCTAAACAGTCAAACTTCTTTGCTACTGAGAAAAAGATTGTGTGTACCCCACAGAAAAATAAACTCTGATTAGCTGAACTCTCGTATTGTGATTGCCTGCAGGCTCAGGACACTGCAATTACATAGATGTACACAGGGGTGGAAAATGCCACTCTGTAATCCTGCTAATAAAACAAATAAAGTATCTTTTTACTGAAAAGATACTTGCCAAATGACATTAGACAATGATGTCAATTGCTGCTTTTCTTTCACTGCCGCGAGCGAGGAAAAAAAAGACAAACATTAGGCTGGAAAGGGGCGTTGCAGAAGTAATTTTTTTTTTTTGTATGTTCCAAATAGGGTTTCCAGCAGGAAATAACACTAAACACCAATAAGATTGATCAGCTAATTGTTTTTGGGGAGCAGTTGATTCAGAAGAGTGAGCCTTTAGATGCTACTGTGATCGAAGGCGAATTGCAAGAACTTCATCGATACTGTCAGGAAGTGTTTGGGCGAGTTGCCCGGTTCCATCAAAGACTGACTTCAAGACATCCTGTAAGAAGTGACACTTGTTTTGATGCTTTGGCAAGATTTTGGTGTTTGAACTGCAATGCTCATTGCTTATCTGTAGCAGCTTGACTGAATGGTTTGAGCTCAAAGGGCTCAGGAGCTCCTCAGTAGTTGTGCCAGCTTTGCTAAATCTTTGTTGCCGGTCTTGCCTCCTCACGCCTCTCATGTTGGGTCTCCATCTGCAGAATCTGGATAGTAGCATGGAAGTAATTCACAGAGTTAATATTTAGATAGTAGTGGTTTGAGGGCTTCAAAAGCTTTTTTGGTGTTTTTAATATCACTTTGTTCTCTTTAATTTCAATAATGTGCTTAGAATATCTTTTTATGGATTTGTTTGTGAGGCTCCATCTGTCCACTTTCTTGTGGGAAGTCTGAATGGGGAACAGCGTGCTCTTTACTTTTCACTGTGAACATTTAGCTGATTCTCAGTTTGCTTTGGCTCAAAAAGAAAGAGCATCTATTAAAAAGCCAGGAAGAGGAAGTAATGTGAACATCTATGAGTACCTGCCTGAGCATTGTTTCATTGCTGACCTGTGCAGTCCATTTGTAACTGGGTACCCCTCCCTGCAAACTACAGAGAGATGTTATGGTGGTGGTGGAGTGGCTTGAAAGAGGAGAGGTAACTGCGGCTGTGAGGATTCTTTTGGCAAAAGAGAAAGGAGGCAAAAATGATGCTTCTCTTCAATTTTTGTCACATGGTCTTCAATTGCTGCAGCTGATTGCAAAACAGTCCCCGGTAGTACTGTGTGGCTCAATCATTATCTCATTAAGATGCGTAGATCTATTGTAAATCCCAATAATAAACAATAATTGTTCTTTATTTTTAGGGATCAGACGATGAAGAGACCTCTGAAAGTGAGACAGATCCAGAAGACTCCAGAGAAATCCAGAATGATCCCTGGCATAAGAAGGCCATCAGTGAGGGGCCCTCTTCGCCACAGTCTCTCTGCCACCTTATGCCCCCTACTCAAGGTCACGAAAGATCAGGCTGTGAAACCCCGATCAGTGTTGACTCCATCCCGCTTGAGTGGGATCACACAGGTGATGTGGGAGGTTCTTCCTCTCACGAAGACGAAGAAGAAGCAACATACTACAGTGCTTTGTCAGGTGAGAACCAATTGCCAGCTGTTTGCTTTAACACGGACAACTGCCGGATGTCCCTGTGTGGGAAGGGAGGGGGATTGACATCTTGCTCTCACATTGTTGGTTGGTTTTCAAGTTCTATTAATAGATGTGAGCAGTCTCATCTCTTAGATTTCGTGATGAAGGGAATGGTATTGTCTAAACCAAACTCGTCTTTTCAGAAACATAAGATTTTTAGAAACCTTATTTTTTAAGAAAGTTTAATGAAACTTCTTACTCTTTGTCTTTGCTATCCCTCATTGTTTCAGTTGTTTTTAACAGTTGGAAAATACTGACTAGTGAGGAAAATGACATTATTCTTTTTTCAGATGTAGAAATCACTGAAAATCCTGAGGCATATCTTAAAATGACCACAAAAACTTTGAAAGCATCTTCTGGTAGGCACCTGCTAATGCATGTGTCTGAACATGGCAATCTCCCTGTGCTGCACGCTATATTCCTCAACCTCTCTCATATGTAATGTCTGACTTCCTGCCTTGTGTGGACACCATGTCTCATCCTGTCATGGTGTTCTTATGCTGCAGTACTCACATGTACATTATGAAGCAGTCAAGAACATACCATTTAGATTTTGCCTGGTAAATGCCAAGGGTGGTTAATGTGCATTTCATTGCATTGATCCAAAGTCTTTTGGTACTTTCTTGGTGGTTTGCTCTGGGTAGTATCACTTTTTTGATTGTTTTTAACTTTTGCATATTTACGGAAGGAAATGGTTCCAACTCTGCAAGTATTTTTTGTGATTTGTGCATGACAGAACTGTGTGTGTCCTGTCTGTTACATCCAGAACAAATGTTCTCCAAATCAGGACTTGTCTATATTTGTCCCTGCAGAAATGCGTTGCAGATGTGTGATAGTATTGTTGGGATGCGAACTTTCCAAAACCGCAGTGCAGCCTTTTTCTTTTATTTTTCAAATTCTCATACGTGTATTCGAGCATTTTCCAGAAGAAAACAGAATGTCCCATAAGTGCATGGCTCTCATCTCATTACCTTTGAAACACTGTTGATGTTTTGCAAATGTGCATGCTTTGCAAGGAAAGCTGCAAAACTGTCATTTTTATGCCATAACTTGACGCCATTTTATTCAGAGCGCTTTCTAACTTAATACAAAGCAACAGCTTCCTTGTAGAGATGGGATTTTGCCCTCACAGCATCCGGTTTTGGTTTTATTTGTTTCAGGAAAATCTGTTTCAGAAGCTCGCCCTTGGCGTTCTCCAGATAGCCCGGTCTGCAGGAAACATCGATACAACCAGGCAGAGGTTGTTGGAAATGTGCTGTCTGGTCCAGAGACAAGCACTCCCTATAAGCCAGACTATGTGAGTTGGAGGCTGTGTGGGCACTGAGCTTATACTACACAGTCTGTTTGTTGTTCCTGTGTAACTCCATCCTCTTCCCTCCTCCAGCATCAAGGAAAAGATTTGCGGTGGGGGGAAATCTTTGCTTTATGAAATCTTAGACATTAGAAAGGGTGGCTCAGGTAATCAGTGAAAGTCCCTGTCCACTCACTAGAAAAGCTTCTTTAAAGGAATTCAGAACAATCACATCAGGCTCCTGATCAGAGTCAGTGTCTGGAGTACCTTCCTCTATTGTCACAGGACAACTCTAGGAGAATGTAACCCCCTCAAGGAGAGGGTGTGAACACCCTCCCTTGATACTGATATTTCTCCCTTTCCTAAATAGACCGATTTGAAGGGTCCTTTTCTAGCATGCAACTCCTGTTGTGTCATGAGGTTCAGAAAGGACCCCCTTGCTTCTGGGCACTAAAAAAGGTGCCAAAAAAGGCTGTTGTTCATTGATACCTCAGTCTTGGTGGCTGGTTGCCAGCCATGGTTTCCACAGCCGCTGCAGGCTCGGTGGATCTGGACCACTGTCAGCACCCTCTCATGCACAAGATGGTACTGGTGTCTGGCTGCTTTTGTCATCATTAATCCAGTCTTGGAGCCTTAGAGTCAATATTGCCAACACCTTGAGTCCAACAAAGAACATCAGCAAATGTTGTCTGGTACATGTAGTGCAAAAGCAATTAATTTGCCATGTCCAGGCTTGTAATAATTAGCATCACTATAGTATGTGTTTATTTACTGAGAAGGCACAGAGAGCCAGGATAAACTGTTAGCAAAGATGCGGAAGCCCAGTGCTAATTCTGACATGCGGCAGCTCGGCGGCAGCCCAGCCACCCCAAAGTAACACAAATGAAGACTGGCCTTTGACGGCTTGTTAACCTACAGTGCTCACCCATCAAAATGTCGTTCCAGGTGAAGCAGCTCAGCTCTGCAAGCAGCAGCAGCAGCAGCAAGGATAAAATTACATCTACTAACATGAGTGATGAAGAACCCCAAGGTGACCAAGAGCTTGTGAATCTAGCGGCTGCAGAGGAGCAGTCAGGTACAGAGCGCTAGGAGTGGCTTTGGTGCTGTGGTGTTTGTCCTGTGCCTCTGGGGGAGACGAAGCACTGATGTCAACATCAGTCTACTAAGTTAAACCTCTGTCCTCGAAGTTAATGTATTTTGTTAAGATTTGCTGAGCTGCCTTCTCACCTGGTACTGTTCAACCCAAGTTTGCTGTTCTAAGCTTTTACATTTTCTGCCGCAACTGAGATTTTTATCACTCATAATATACTTCTGTCTCTTTGCTAGTTGGAAGGAATGGGAACAATTCCACTTTTGTGTGATAGTGAATACTTCAGAGACTTTTAATCAGATTTCAAACCAAAGAAGTGTGTCTCTGTCTAAAACAAGACTGCTATAGTTCATTCTCTCAGTTACTGGTACTCCGTATAAGAAAATGCTACAGCTCCCATTTACAGAAATGTTTTGTCAAAGCTGATAATGTATTCTGTTCTTCACTCTCCTCGCTGTGGTCCTTTCTTCCAAGTAGTCCAACAAGCTGGTTCTCTTAACCTTTTAGGACCTCATTCCTAATTTCAGGTGCTTGAGATTGTAATAAGAACACATCTGTACTGCAGTCACAAAAGTGAATTGAGATAAAAAGACGTCTGCAGCTGTATGCACCAGCTTACTTAGTTTATGTCTCTGATCTCACATATGGACCGGGGTTGAGTCCCATACATGGGATGAATAGGAAAACACCTGACATAGGTTTAGGTGTGCTTCCAGAACTAGTGTTAGTGATCACACGGGTGGCATCTCCATCTGCTTTGGCACTGAGCTAATAAAACATAAACCCAAGTCCTAACTGCTGGATCATACTTTGCCCCATGATGAATTTTGGTGTCTAGCAAATTGCAACTAGGTTCACTGAATTCAGTCTCCTTAGATTTGCTCTGTTCTTCCAGGTGAATTAAAACATCTTCAATTAATGTGATTAAAATCCTGTGTAGCATTAGTATATGGATAACTTGGCCAGTAATATGAAACTTACAGACTGCAGAATCTCAAGAAAAAATGTGCCTGGATAGGAGTAGTAACGTAGTAGCAATTATTTGGTCTTAAGTAGATTGTAGAATTACTTACTCATGAAACTCCTTGCATCTGTTTTATGCACTCTTTACCTTACTTAAGATTTAAACTTTTGTTCTTCTGTCATCTGCAGGCGTTATTGATAGTTGGGAGCTCATCCAAGCTCAAGACCTCAGAAATAAACCTAGGATGAAACAGAAATTGCAGCCATGGCAGCAGCTGAACTCAGATCTCAGTGACGTCTCTGCTTGGCTTGATAAAACTGAGGAAGAGCTGGAGGAGCTGCGGAAAGTGAAACCAATCAGCATGCCAGCGTTGGAACAACGGGCCAAGAAATTGAAAGTAAGTTATGAGAAGTGGGATTTCAAGATGCTGATGCTCTCTATCACTGTCTTTGTGCTTCTAGGGTCTGTCGGCAGCATGAATGCCAGTAACAATGTGTGTATTCCACAGAGGTGCTTCTGTCTTCATATGCAGAGATTTGCAGGCAATATGCCTGCGTACAACAGGCAGCCAGGCTGAAATAAAGCCCTCTCCATTTCTGTTTTCTTGCAGAGACACTTTATTCTCTCTCAAACAAAACATTCAGTCCCAAAATCTCTTTTTAGGCCTTTGTTTTAGGAAGCAAACATAGCAAAAAGCTAAATAATGAAGGCTTAGACTCCCCACATGCCTAGGGCCGGGTCTTGTTTTGGGGGCTGGGTATCCCGAGCAGTGGTACTGGCATTTTTTCCTTGTTCTGTGCCATTCCCCTCCATGCAAAAGAGAAACACTGAAAATCAGCCGGGTCTACAGGCTACAAATCTAGACTGATTTTATTTTTTTTAATTGAATTATTGTGGGGAAAATTGTAGCTCCAACAGGGAGACTGGGAAAGATCTGCTCTAAAGCTGTGGGTTTTAGCAATATGGTGTTTGCAAAAAACCTTAGCTCTAAATAGCACCTTTGTCCTGTAGTTGAAGGATGCATCATTTCAAAATGCGCAGTTGCATTTTTTCACTTAGCAAGTGCAGATTTCTCACCCAATAGTGTATGTTAGTTAAAAATGAGAAACAAAATAAATTCAGTCTCTGCTGATCCATAGCCAAGTAATAGAATAGTTAGAGAGACAATAAGGTGAACATGTGTCAGCATGCATGGTCATGTTATGTTGCCTGCTATGACTCACAGCTTCCATAAATTAAGTAGGACTAAGTCAGGTCTGCAAGTGGAACGAGCAGGTTACCCCTAGGACTTAGGTAACAAAATGCCTCAGGTTGAGCTCTGAGAGAGCAAGTGTTCCTAACACTTGTGGGAGTGCAAAATCCCTGCGTGCTCCCCTTCTGCCAGCAGCCTTGCAGGGAGTCATCCAAATCCTGAGGCTCCTGGTCGGATTGGTGTCATGCTTGGGGTCACGCTCACAAACAAGACGCTGCAGGACAGAGGAGGGATCTCTTAGGCATGTTGAGAGCATGCTCAAGCCTACATGTCCTTGTGTGTAGCACGGGGAGAATGATTGCACTCCAGCGTGTGACTCCTGTAAGAATGACTCTGGTTCCATCAGCCAACCTGGCCTAGGCACCAAGCACTAGGAAAGCTTAGGTGATGCTTCGCGAATGGAGGGAGGAGTTTCCCTTCAGGCTTGAGTTGGGTGTCTGACCTCTTCAAGAAACAGAGCTTCACTTCTCCTTCTCTCTTCTGCATTTTCTTAAGAGGAGCCTAGCTGGCTGTAAATCCCCTTTTCAGACAGCTTGGCTTTCTATAGGTGTCTGAAGGAGCCAGCACCCACTAGACATGGATTTCACAAGGTGTCAGGACATCACAATTGCCCTGGATAAGTTAAATCCAGTCTGGCTGCAGACTGGCTTACCAGTCTTTAGAAGTCTGTGATGGACTGTTTGTATTGTCTGATACTGAAAGAAACTTTATAGCTTGAAGGAGCGATACAGGGTTCTTTGTTGGGCAAAATGTAATTTAGACTAGCAGTTTTCAAGAAGTGGAATGCAGATCTTGAGAATATATAGATTGACACTCTTTGTTACAAAGGCTGCTAAGAAAAGCAATCTGAGCTGTGTTGATTGGAGGACTCATCCTGCAGCTCTTACCTTTCTACTGCAAGAACCCACAACTTGAAAAAGACTGAGTACCCTTGATTCAATATGTAAACTTCTGGAGAGTATGAGGTATTGTTTGGCATCCATTTTTTTTGAAGAACTTTCAGAAATACTGGCTTTACCTTAACATGAAGGTGGTTAGATGATACAGCCATGACTTCGCAAATTCCCTATTATTTCCCTCTGCACTCTTAAGGGAGAACAGGAGAGCAGGCAGGGCTGCCATTAGGGAGGACCTTGAGAAGTCAGGGAAATGAGCTGAGAGAAACTCTGAAGAAAAAGAACTTCTCACAATGGGGTGGCCTGGTGTGGGAGCAGGGGCCCAGAGGGGATGGGGAATCTCAGTCCTGCGAGATAATAAAAATCTGACTGGATGAGGCCCTGACTGCTCTGACTTTGAAGCTGGCCCTACTTGGAGCAGGAGGATGGAGTAAAGTGTCTATGTGAGGCATTTTTTCCATAATTGCGCATCATAATTAGGTTCCGTGTGAACAGTCTTTATGCTGGAGTAAGACTTAAAATTTCCAAGATTTAATGTCTTTTCCATATGGATTAATTACTGCTTGAACTATTTCTAAATGCTAGTTCAAACAGGTTCAGTCAGTCTCTTCAAGAGAACTTAATTTCATATGTAGCTGTAATAGCCGTTCCTATGTATTGCAGATTCGCAGGCAGGTTGAGTTGTTCTTTAAAGCCTTCCTGAGTTCCTCCTCATATGAGAACACCCTTAAATTTAAGAGTAACAGTCTGTTGCACTGTTTTTTCTTTGTTTGTTCTAAGCAACTGGAGAAAGAGCTCCTGGAACAACAGCCTAAAGTAAACTCACTTCAAGAGCTCACTGCTTACCTGCTGCTTAAATCAGATGGCGATTACATTGAAGCTGGTGAGAAGGTCCACGTAATTGGATGCAAACTGAAACAGCTTACTAAACAAGTTTCACATGACTTAAAAACAATACAAGGAAATCTGGTGAGTCAGACTTTAAATACTTGCTTGTGGATCTTTCTTACTGAAAAGTAATAACATTAAGAGTAAAGGTATTTTAAAAGACTGACTTAAAACATAAGTACTTCTACCTTCATAAGCTTAAATAAGAAAATTAAGCACCCTCAGCACGTTTGCTGGTGACACAAAGCTGGGAGGGGTGGCTGACACCCCAGAAGGCTGTGCCGCCATCCAGAGAGACCTGGACAGGCTGGAGAGCTGGGCGGAGAGGAACCTTATGAAATTCAACAAGGGCAAGTGTCGGGTGCTGCCCCTGGGGAGGAATAACCCCCTGC
>VXBO01012813.1:345834-359781 GCA_013400135.1 Rhinoptilus africanus
CCCCCCCCCCAAAAAAAAAAAACAGTCCACAACAATTCTGCTAGCATGGGAAGCAGAGGGCTGTTTCTTCATTATGACTTGTCCCTCCTGCGGTTAAATTTGCTGGTCCCTGAAACAGCAGGGCACAACCTGCATCTTCTGTGGCCACTTGCTGCTGGGAAACGTCCTGAGAAGTGGGGTACGTGAGTCAGTAAATGAACCTGCAGCTTGTGGAGTGACTGTGGAGGTGAGGGCGAGACACTCGCAGACGCCGTGATCGTGCACATTATATACTCGTGAAACCAGGCTGAGCTCAGCCACAGGACAGAAATGGCCAAAAAGGTGTATATTTAGGTTTCATGATACCTGTTTATTCATCTATAAATGAATGAAACGCACGTCAGTAGATTAATACTGTAAGTTCATAGAACTGAAGAGCAGCTGAGTGAAGGAAAGGGATTTCCCATTAGTTTAAGATACATAAAGTACTTTGAAAAGGCACCAAATTCAGTCCAAAACCCTTTTCCATTACAAATTTGCAGTGAGGGTGAGGCGTTGAAACTAAACCCACGTATAAGGTAGGACTCAGAACAGAAAATTCTGGGGAAAACAAGCGTAGGAAATGCGCAGTAACCACTGTTCATGGCTGTGCCAGCTCCTTAGGACGTGACAGCGATGAGAGAAGGAGGTTTTGTCTGTTTAGGTGGTAGCAGCAGAAGTTGGCATTTTTATGGCACAGCAATCTTGGTTTCTTCGCGCGCTTAAATTGAAATCACTGATGCTCAACAATGCGTGAGTGTAGGTGGCTCCTACGTGTAAAGGTGGAAAGAGTTAAAAAATATCCAGATCATAAAGTCTTAGCTATGAACGTGTGTCATTTAACTCACCATAAGTCAGTTCAGTAGTAAAACACTGTGAAAAATGAACACGGATAATATTTATTTTCCATGTTTTAGCAATCCACTCGCTTTTCGTACTCCCATTTACAACGCTCTCTTTAGTACTGGGTCAGCACCACAGATGACCACATCCTTAACTGCTTTGCTGAACCATGATCTTGCAGGACATGAATAGCGCCAAATGATTTCTCCTGAGAGGAACGGCGACGATAGCAGCAACATTTCCTGTTTTCCGGCTCTGAATGTATGGAAGGGTCGCGCGCGTGCACCATTGGACGACATGGTGCAATCTGTAGCTGGGCTGAGACGAAAAGCAGCTGCCGTGGTGGTGATTGTCCTTGGCTGTGCGTGCTTACAGCAGCCAGGAACAGGGGTCATAAGCTACTCTGCCATCCAAGGAACTAGACAATGTATATTGAGATATATAGAGAGTATATATCTGAGCAGTTTTCAGCACTATAAAACAGTAGTTCCTGTGGCAGGCCCTTAGGCTGCACTCACTTGAAGGCACCTCAGGAAGAGCCATGCAAATCTATTCTTTCTCTGTGTGTTGTGGGCCCTTATCGTGGAATGGTTTTGGGGGTTGGAAGGGACCTTAAAGATCACTTGATTCCAACCCCCCTGCCCTGGGCAGGGACACCTCCCACTAGACCAGGCTGCTCAAAGCCCCATCCAACCTGGCCTTGAACACTTCCAGGGACAGGGAATCTACTACCTCTCTTGGACAACCTCTTCCAGTGTCTCAGCATCCCCACAGTAAAGAATTTCTTCTTAATATCTAATCTAAATCTACCCTCTTTTGGTTTATAACTGTTACCCCTCATCCTATTGCTACGCTCCCTGATAAACAGCCCCTCCCAATCTTTCCTGCAGGCCCCCTTTAGGTACTGAAAGCCCACTCACTATACGGTCTCCCCAGAGCCTCCTCTTCTCCAGGCTGAACAACCCCAATGCTCTCAGCCTGTCCTTGTACAGGAGCTCCATTCCTCNTGCTGGTCGCCACTTGGACTTCGAGCCATTGACCGCAACTCTTTGAGCGCAACCAGGCAGCCAGTTCCTCATCCATTGAGGGGTCCAACTGTCAGATCCATGTCTCTCCAATTCAGAAGCAAGCATGTTGTGTGAGACGGTGTCAAATGCTTCGGGGAGATGGGTAGTCCAGGGAGATGATTTCAGTTGCTCTTCCTTTATCCACCAACGTTGTAACCTCATTGTAAAAGGCTACCAAATTTGTCAGGCACAATTTGCCTTTAGTGAAGCCATGTTGGCTGTCACCAGCCACCTCCCTATTTTCCATGTGCCTTAGCAGAGATTCTGCTAGAGATGATCTGCTCCATGATCTTCCCAGGCGCAGATGTGAGACCGACTGGACTACGGTTCCCTGGTTTTGCTTTTTTCCCTTTTTAAAACTGAGGGTTACATCTCCCCTTTTCCAGTTGGCAGGAACTTCACTGAACTGCCACGATGCATCAATATGTTGGATAGTGGCTGAGTAACTTTATCCACCGTTTCCCTCAGGACCCCATGGATGCACCCCATCGATTCCATGGACTTCTGCACCTTCGGGTTCCTTAGATGGTCTCGAACCACATCTTCTCCTGCGGTGGGCGGTTCTTTATTCTCACAGTCCCTCCCTTTGGCTTCTGGGAATTGGGTGGTGTGGATAGAGTCCTTGCCAGTGAAGACTGCAGCAAAAAACTTAAGTACTTCAGCCTTTTCTATCTCAGTGGCAGCCAGGTCTCCTGTTTTGCTCATCAGGGCGGTACGGTTTGTTTCACCTTCCCTTGTTGCCCTGTGTACCTGTAGAAACCCTTCTTGTTATTTTCCACATCCCTAGCCAAGTTCAGCTCCGGCTGTGCCTTGGCTTTTCTGATTCCCTCCCTGCAATCACCGGCCATATGCCTATAATCTCCCCAGGAGGTATATACCTGCCTCCACAGCCTATGACTTTGGGGTTTGTGTTCTGCTTTGTCTAAGGGCTCTTGCCTTAGCCAAGCTGGCCTCCTGCCTCCCCTGCTGATTTCTTGCACATGGCGATTAAGAGCTCTTGCGCCCTAAGACAAATGTCTTTAAGGATCTCCCAGCTCTTGTTCTCTCCTTTGCCTCTGTGGGCAGTTTCCCAAGGGATCCCATTCACTAGCGCATTAAACACCCAAAAGTTTGCCTTGCTGATGCTTAAGGCCCTAACTCTACTTTTTAACCATTTTGCATCCCTCAAGATTGAGAATTCCACCAGGGCATGACCACTGCAGACCAGGCTACCTCCAGTCTTGACCTCTCCAAGTGGAGAGGTCTCACTGCATTAGTGAGCCACAGGTCCGGCAGCGCCTCTCCTCTGGTCGGGCTCTCCATTGCTGTACTTGGACTCCTTGCAGTTTGCTGCGCTGCTTTTCCAGCAGATGTCCGGGTGGCTGAAGTTCCCCTATCAGGATCAGGGCCCGCGAATGTAATTTAGAATGGCTTGCAGAAGATTCAGACTACGTGTGTATAAATTGTCACAAAAATTTCACGTGGAAGCTCAGCCTGAGCGTGCCGAGTATGGTTAATGGCCTTGGCCATGACTGGTGTCTAGAAAGGCACAGTGCTGCTGCTGGGTGCTCCTGGTGGCTTTGGAGCCTAACTATATGGAAAGCAAGCCCCAGCTTTTCCCATTAAGCTGGACCCAAATGATTTTTAAAAGCTAGCCCGGAGAGCCCGCTTTTGTGCACCCAAGGTTGTTGCTTTGTCTGAATAATATAAATAGTTGTGCACTGACGAATTGATGATGTGAAACCCTCTCTTTGGCCTCGGAGAGGGGCTGTAGCCAGACCAGCCCCAGGGTCGGTCAGATGAAGAAAGAAGTAGGTGGATGGTGACGCCACAGAATTAGAGCTGCTTTGTAAATTGTAGTCTGCGTGTGTCAAGTAGGGATTGGTCAAATCATGTTGTACCTGAACGGTAGAGAAAGGTAGAAGAACCTCGTGTAAAACCGCATTTGGTGTGCACCAATTTGAATGGGACACCTCATGCGCATGAATAAAGAGTTGCTCTTGAAATTCTATAATTTGCCTCTCTCCTGGCTTGGCACGGGCCATTTGCAGAAGTTCCCAAACCCTTCCCAGGGTTGGAAGAGGCCACGGAGACAGCCAGCACCCCCCAACTGCCCAGGACCCGCCGACCTGCCAGTCCCTCCCGCACACAGCCCAAGGGCGTCAGGGGGCAGTTCCCGGTAAACCAGGGAACTGTGCAGAGACCCCTGCGAAGCAGTATCTGAATGAAGCTTCACGGCCACAGCAGAGACAGCTATTCCGGGTGGCTCGTTGATCCAAGCCAGCTGTGAAGGTGGCCACTTCTCCAGCAGGCACATCGTCAGTGTCACACGGGCAGTGATGGCTTGGGCAGACACGCAGGGACTCGCTGCGCCTCTCGCTACACCCTGTGGCGTTGCTTCCGAGAGGAGCTGGCCTTTTGCTCTCGCCTTAGCACTGAAAGCAGCGTTGTCTTTTTACAAAGTCAATCCAGAAGTTTATTTTACGATTTATACCTACTCTTTCCTTTTTTCTTTTTAAGAGGCTTGTTTCAAGCTTGCACATGAATTCAGCACTTCTAAAACAAACCAACCAAACAAAAAAACCCACTTAAACATTTATTTGAAAAAACGGTATTAAACAAAAAGATTACACAGGATAAGGAAAATTAGAAAAAGGACAATACAACAGGCATTGAGGCCAGAAGGTGATCAAGCCCAAGAAACACTGAAACGCATCCGTTTCACAGCAAAACTTCCCCCAAAATGAAAGTACTAATGAATTCCAGACTGTATTCACATTTTCCCCCTTTTTTTTGGTAGTAAATATTACACTTATTTAAAGGACACTGCTATATTACAATTTCATAAAAACAATAAAAAGATAGCTAATAAAAATTTAGACCAGCAACAGCATCCGGTATAGTACAAGATCAAAACAAGACAATAGATTTGTGTAACTCACTGAAAACTCTTAATGCTCCTTCTATAAAAAATATTGTCCTTGGCTTTGAAAAAATACCAAGATCAAAGGTTTGATTAACATTCAAAGTATGCAAATGACATACTCATCAAAGTCCCTAATCCAGAAAACTTACTGGCTCAAGATATAGACTTTTGGTGTGATGCCAACTCAATTTCACCATACCTGAAATGCCCAGAACATACATGTATTATACTTTAACAATATCCATTTAGAGTGATTGCGATTCCTGCCCACATCAAAATGCGATACTGGCAGTTGCCAGAGGCAGTGATGCCATCCCGCTTGTCGCTGAGGTCATCGGCCAGGCTATTTCCCCTGGGATTTTTTCTCAGTGCAGCTTAAACACATACAGAAATCAGCACAACAGGGAGGTTTAAACTCACACCTTCAGTGAAACTCAAACAAGTCATCACATGCGCGAAGCAAAGGAAGCGCCAGCATCATCATCCCCCCGCTCTTTGAGGAATCCTACACAAGATACGAAAACCACAGCGCAAGGTGCCATGCGCTTGGAAAGGAAGCAAGCAGCAAAGCTGGGGGCGGCACGCAAAAGCAGGTCCCAGCTCGGGTTCCCAACCACTGCCTCGCCTCCTGCAAGACGGCTGCAAGAGATTTCGGCTGGGCAGGACATAATTCCACACAGGAGTCAAAAGGTGAGGGAAGACGGTTTGTTTCTAGCTGATTTCACATGCCCCAGTTAGCAGCTCATATACAAATGCAAACAGTTAACATTCACAGAGCAACCTCTTGTACCTAAATATTATAATAGATTTAACATTCATTAATAAATATATAAACCAACATATTACTCTCACAGACAAAACACATTTCAAAGGTCAGCATTGACTGAAATATCTAGGCATTTTGGTCATTGTTTAAAGCACTGAAGAATTATACATAAATAATAATGTGAGTGTTAAGAACAGACTCACAAAATACAAACTTAGGCTTGGTTTGACCTTTCTGAAGAAGCTCTGAACTGGCCCTTAAAGCTGTTCTTAATGGCCTTCAAATAAAGGCTCTTGCAGCCCTTGCATATTTGAGAATAGAAGAAACTCCTTTACACTCTACATGTCTCGGCACTTTAGAACAGCTGCAGAAGCAAGTATTCCCCAGGGACCAGCACACACAGGGAAGTGGATCTGCCCCAAACGATGCTGCTCGACATTTCATACAATCTCACGCTGAAAGAGCGGATGTCTAGTCAGGGCTTGAAAGCCTTGGTCTGGGAGACGGAGACCTAGGTGCTGACTTCTACCCTGACAGAGACTTCTGTCATCTTAAACCAGGCCCTTTACATCTCTGTCTCAGTTCACCTGCCTCTAAAAAAGGAGAGGCAGTAATGCCCTGTCTTGCAGTACTGTTCTGAGGCTTAATTTCATAAGGTGCTTTTAAAGAGTCTCAGAAAAGGCACTCTAAAAGTGCAGCTATTACAATGGCAGAAACATGGACAGAGGTGTGCATCCCACAAGCCTTTCCCGAGATACCGATGTGCAAATCTAGAAGAGAGGAGGGCTCTCACTAGGTCACACTTCAGCAGCCCCATCACAGTAGTTTTGTTTTCTCCCACAGCTTTGAACAACCTTCACATTTCCAGGTCTCAACAGAATTACTGGGCTGCCCCATGGCGCAGACTGTCTCCAGTCTCCATTTGTTCTATTGGCCCAAATCCGGGATGTGTGACTGGGGACTTCCTTTGGCCTCGGAGAGTGTGCGCATTCAACATCTCCAGCAGCAAGTCATACACCGGGACCACATTTTTACACTTCATGCTCAGCAGATGCTCCATTCCCTTGTTACTGTGAAGGAGAACAGAAAATAAGTCAGCAATCTGGGTCTGACAATGCAGAGAAGGAAAACACGCTAATGGCTTCAAGGGACTCCGTTTTTATGAGGAGTTAGGAGGCTGGCTTTAGTTGCTCTAGGCCCTGAGATCACTTACTGCTATCAACAGTAACAACGTGCCAATACTTCAAAGCTGAATGCTTTACTATTTAGAGAATGAAGACTTGTTTCACATCTCACAAACTGACTTCAAAAAATAATGCAGATGTACCAACGCTATTGAAAACAAAGAGAAAAACCTCTGCTGCTGTAAGAGTGGAGACCCACACGCTGCAGCTTTATACAAAAGGTGAATTTACAATGCATAGCTCTACTGACTACCTATCTCTCCTGCCTCGTTGAGTGGGAAGACCAAACCACCCTGACAAACTTCAAGCAGTTTGTTTCCTCTCTGGATGTCCAGGGTCACATCTTGCAGATGGCTACAGACTTTACAAGTTGGTTTTTTTTGTTATGCAGTAAGATAAAATGATGCCTTGTTAGCTTGGGTGCTCAGTGGCCATATCATGATTTGGACTAACAGGAGATGGCTATGGCCATTACAGATGTACATACCTATAAGTCAGATGCACTCAGAGTTTTGGGGTTGAAATCTAAGTGGGCTTGCTCGACACCAAATTTATCACAGTGGAAATAGCATCAGACAGACAGCACATAGCTGACTTGGTGGATTGGACTGGGAGGGGGCAATGCTTCCAGAAAAATGAGGTGCTGCTACAATGCAAGAGTTATAAACGTGCTAAAGGCAAAGAAGAAATTGTGTCCCCCCCTACTACTACACCCCGCTCTTGAGAGTCCTGCATTGTTTGCTAATCAAGGCTGAGAGCATCAATTATTTCCAGAACAAACTACAATTGACTGACCAGTGCTAAGCAACGTAAAGGAGACAGGTCACAACAAGCAGCCACCAGACTTTGGCTGAGATAGGCACAGCATAAAAACTATTGTTTTAAAAAGAAAATATAAAAACTTTGCAAAGATTCACAGTGTTTATTCACACCATGCCAGAACAAGAGCTCCTGGGATGCTGTGATGCACTGTCACACTACAGCGGGCAACCCAGGTGACAGGAGTGCATCAGAGCTGCGCGTTGGGTTCAGCTCTGGCGGGTGCTTTAGCTTTGGTAGGGCCGAAACTCACTATCAGTTCACAAACGGGCTGTTGAAAGCTGCTTTTCAGCACAGTCAGGTCCCTGCTGCTGCCACCCGCTCTCCCAGGAAGCTTGTTGCAAAGGTGGCCGTCCCTCTTCAGTGTCCCGACACAAAGTCAGATATGCCCATCTCTCTTTTTGCATGCTCCAGCCTGGTCCTACGTCTGTCTTCCCTGGACACACAGTCCAAAACCAGTACATAAGACAGCTTTGTGAATAGCTGGTCTCAGGGTAATAATTAAACAGCCTGAAAATTAAAGCATCTCTGTAGCTCCCTGCGTTGGAGTCTGCTGTACTGCAAGCAAAGATAAGCAGCTCAAGGAGGTCTGGGAACTGGCAGGGAGCAGAGGAGCTGCTTCCCGTGAGGAAAGCGAGAGCATGGCATCACTGCAGCGTAAGTCACTTGGCAAAAATGCGGTGGTTCCAAATAAAAGACAACAAATTTGGTCCGGGAGAAACATGGCACCCAAAGTACACTTTGCTCCACCAAAGCCTACACTGCAGATCAGTTTCGAAAGAGACTTTTATTTTGGACGCAGGAGTTTTCATGGCTGTGTGGGGTTTTGATTGAAAGGCAGAATTTGTGTTATTATCGTTAAACATTTCAGGCAGATACGTAATGAACAATTTAATGTAACACAACCAAGACAGTATTTTAATATCAACATAAAGGTTTTGAGTGTCAGCAAGCACTTGAGTATATCGCCTGTTTAGTTCTGCTAGGAAGAGCAGCCTTACAATGAACGGAGATGAAGAGCAGTTTCAGGATGCCCTCAGGAGTGCCCTGGAGTTCAAGCCTTGCATTGTTGGTGTAATAAACAAATACTAACACCTTATGCGTTACCCACCTTCTGTCAAATTTACCTTGCATGCCTGACATGAGAGAGGAGCATCAACAAATTGGCCAGACGAGTGGTCTGCTGCTGCGAGGGGATCCCGCTCTTTGCAATAACCCACACTAAAGCATCTGTGACTACATTAAGCAGGTGATGCAGTTTCCTGTTGCTTTCGGGTTCTTCTGCTGACAAGGGAAACATGCCTAAACAGAGAAGAGAAAGAAATACTCCCTGTTCATGAGGAAGGAAAAAAAGCTGTGCCTGTGGATTTTTTTCTGATGTAATATTTCAGCAGGATTAGAGAAGATGCATTTCCTGACATCACCCCCCCACAAGACTGTACAAACGATGCTCCATGTGGTAAACCGAGATCTGACTTGCATTCCTCTGCCAAAATTTGACAGTCACATCATTTGCAAATTGAGTAACTGTCCCTAATCTTCCCAGGACAACATATTGAACATAGGCCTTTCCGTTCTCCAGGAGATTTTCCTTTGAATCACTCTGTACCTTGCAGTTTAGTAACTATTATGAATTATAGCATTATTCTTGCTCTACTACCTCTTTCCAAAAAAAGAGACCCCTTTTTCTCTAAGTTCTCCTCTAGGGAGGAGAATATGGTGAGAGACACTGCTCGTAGCCCCACCTGCCATGGTCTCCTTACAGCTCACTAAGGGTGCCATAATACAGCATTTGCCTACAGCGAGAAACTTTAAAAGTTAACAAAAATGAAAAAAGGGAATTGGGAATATGGAGAGGGAAGAGAAGAAATCACCACTAAGAAGGTCTGGAAACACACAATAACATCAGTGACAGAGCAGAAGAGACCTGGGCAAAAAGCCCAAAGTATCCCAAAGATACTTATGGAAGGACAGAGCTTCAGAACACCTTGACAGTTAGGAGAAAAAAGGTTAACTTTGACAAAAAAGGGGTGTAGGGAGGGGTGAAAGGAGAGATTTTTTGAGAGGGGAGGCTTTGAAGAAAATACGGCTGATGGTTTTTGTTGGTTGGTTTATTGTTGCTGTGATGGTTTTTTTTAAGAAGGAAAGAACAGCTTTGGTTGTCTGTTGAAACAAATAAGGGGGATAACAGCTGGACTATTCCCTTTCAGAACTGGGCTGAGAATTACACAGCAGCTCCTTGCTGAAAACAGTAGATGTAAATAGTCAGATGTTATTTTTTTGTTGGGTTTTTTTGACAACATTAATTACAGTTTGTTCTGGGGAATAAAATCATTTTACTGCAGATGCCCTAAACTAGCAAACACACACTCCTGTTTGCCTTGTGTAAAAGGCTGCAGAGCAAAGCTCCTATCCTGAAATTCATGTTGCAGAACCATTGAGTACTTTCAATCATTTCTACCAATTGATTATCATAAAATAGGAACATTTCAGCCCAATGAATCATAGCTCAGTTGAGTTAACTAGTTCTACTAGAATTAGGACAGGTTTGTAGGTTTGTATAGCAACTTTACACATGACCAGGATACACAGAGATATGAGCAAAAGTTCTCATTGAAAAAGACATACCCACAGCCTGGGCCACCTTGTGAGAAGCTTCAGACTTTGGGTCTTTCATGAAATGCTTACAACAGGACATAGACCCAAAATCCAGCAAATGTTACAGTTTAGAAGTTTCTTGAGGAAAAATCCTTACAATCTGATGGTTAGAAGTCCTTTCTTATTGTTGTCTTTCAGCAGCTTTATCTCATTTGATACTTCTGCCATTTTTAGAGGCTGGTTTCCCAGCCACCCTCAAAGTACCATTTGGTGAGAATCGGAGTCAACTGCGTACTCACTGGAATTGAGGAGGATCATTGCCTTGACACACAGATACTCCTTGTGCTGCAGTTTCAGCTCTCGGAACCTTGAGGTCATGGCCAGGAGCATATCAAAGATCTCCAAAATTCCCTCTACGCATTTTCCCTCGTCCCTATGGAAACACATTTCAAACGTTACCGAAAAAGTGGAATTAAGGAAGTCTGACTCAGCCAGATAAAAGTCAAAGCATGAAAAAGGCCTATCCATCTCATCTTTGGGAGCATTCAAAAGGTTCTATCATGAAATCTAAATTGAAAATTACAGGGGTATAAAAGGTCAGCACCTCTAAGAAAATGCTCTTCTCTTCTAAGTGTATGCAGGATTGACTGCAGGTAAGTATGACCATATTTCTGGAAGACGCTTTATCCTTACAGCCAGTATCATTCTGCGTAATCAGTTTGAAACTCTGTAGTGCAGGGCACAATACGGCCTTGAATCATCTTCCAGATTTGTTTCACAAGGATTTAATATCACAACTGGCAGCATCACTATTTGTACCTGATGGAGGCCTCAGGACTTGGTGAGTAAGAAAGACTCCCTAAAAAAGATTTCTTGGAAAAATAAGACATTTTTAAAGAATAAAACAACCTCTACCCACATCCCCCAGCAGCTTATTCTTTAAAGATGTTTAAATAGATTTTTGGGGGGTTGGCAGTTTTGTGGTTTGGTTATTTTTATGTTTGCAAGTATTTGCTGAATGCAACTTTCTCCATGTTGGATATTAGAAATAGTCCCATTTTCTGATCTGAAAAAAACCCCCAAACAACCCTAAGCATTCCAATTGTTTTAAAATTGAGCAGCAGCAAATTTCAGACCACTGAAGTTACTGTTCCAGTGTTTTGGTTAGTTTTTTTTTAAAAAAACTTACTGGACTAAAAAAGCAATTTAGCTCTATGACACAGTATTCAAAGGGATCCTTTTAATACTGTCTGTAATAAGAGATTTTTTTCTCTGTAATGTTTTTAAGACGAGACAGGCTTAAACACAACAGTGCAGGGGAATTAAAAGACATTTACTCCTCTACTGGATCCCAAGAGGAAGGTGCTGAGCCTTCAGGCTGTGAGGCAGGCACAGGCAGATATTATGCAGGTAGAGCAAGTACTGCCTGGAGAAAAGCAGCTGCCGGAATAGCGTCCATTTTCCCATGTTCCTCATAGCAAGGGAGAATTTGAAGTTTCGGAGGCAGCTGACAGTTTCAAAACACAGACACGAGCATCAGAGAAGAACTTATCTACAAAGATCATGCAGGAAATGTATCTGAAGTTCAGCTAAGGTAAAAACAATCAAGTTACAGAACAGTTTCATATACTCATGTCTTAAAAAACATAAAAGCACAGCATATCCAGATGCTTGCTAGCACCTACTCTGCTGTATTTTGTAGAGATGAAGGAATGCATCAAATAAGCTCACCCCATTCAGCACATATTACCTCCCTAGGAACTAAACATATCATACATTTTCAGCAATTTCTTATCATTGCACTGAACAACACAGTGTGACCTTGCATTGAATTTCATATGAGCAAATGATAATTTATTTCATATCGTTTATAAATTACATTTTTTTCTCTTACTAACACATTTTGCTTTGTGTATCTATGATGATGATTATCATTGAGCTCAAGCCACAGAACTGGCATAGATCTGAATTTCCTCAGGTTGAAAAGGTTAAGAGACATTTTAAACCCACTCAAGAGAATAGATTGTTTCCCTGACTTTTTATCAATGTGAAGCCCAGGTCAAATCATTCTAAGGTCCTGTAGAAAAAAACCCTTACTAATCCGTTTTCTCCCCTGCTGGTACATGATTTTAGGGAGAAATAGTTTTTAATCTGGCCCATACCTTGCTTTAGTGGCACACACCAGAATTTAAAAGCAAGCTAGGGCTTTTTGTTACCCTTTTGACTAATTCTGCAATGTTCGTTATTAGAGCTATTTACGAAGTCTGCACTAGGGGCAGGAAGAAAAACAGGTAGAAAAGCTACTTAAAATAATTAAATTGTGGCCTGAGAGTATGTCTGCTCTTTCTGAGGGGTCGGGGAAGAAAATCTCAGCTGGAGGAAACTGATATACAATATAGTGCATTGTGTTGATGTTTCTACAGTTTCAGCATCTAGAGACCCAAACCAAAAGGAACAAAAGCAACAAAAGAGGTGAAAAATACAGAGAAGCTTTACACTGTCATGTGCTATAGGAATTAAGGAATTGGCAAGATCAACAGTACTGTTTATGCTTAGCATTCCTTAAGCCCCTGTAAGGATGTGAAACCTCAAGACACTATTGTTACAACTACAAGTAAATTATACAGTTAGATAAAATATAATAGCATCTCCCATACTTAAACCATTCACACACACCCCAAACATGCTAATATGAAGTGTTCTCAAGAAGTTTATTCCTCTTACCTGTCTAGTACAAGGTCCGGTGCAAAAATTAGTTTCCCAGGATGGTCAATTGATCTCCACATCAGACCAACCATTAAAACTTCCATCCAGCAGCTCTCCAGGAGTCTTACTTGGTCATAAAGGCTGAGATCAATGAAACCTAAAATGATGAAAATATAGCATAAAATAAATCAATCTGTTTAATTCTCTGTTTTGATAAAAAAGACGGAGTATATGAGAAAACAAAAAGAATTATGGGTTGTGAAGAAAGCCAGAAGAGGGAGAACCGACATCAGAAGGATCATGCTGCCATCTCAAACACGAACATGAATGCTTTTATTATCATTGTCAAATCTTCCACAAAACATTTGAAATAAAGCAGAGTGGTGCTCAAGTGTAATTACTCCCATATGGCCTTATGCTGTATGGGCCAGCCTTATGCTTGGCCACTTCTTTAGGCGATGGTTCCACAGCCTCCTGAGAGGCACCAGCCAGTCACTTTGGAAACTCATTAGTCAGAGATTACGGCATTGCACTGCAGAGGACTCCTAAGGAAATAGTCTGTTCTTTCCCCAGAATGCATATGGTTGTCACTTGCAGGGGTTTTTTTTTATCCCGTATGACAGGCATGTTTCAGGGTTTGTTGGGTAACTATGAAAGAACTTCCACCTTGGTGCTTCTGTGTTATCATTCCCTTTGCAAATGACATGTTTTGACCCCATCCCAACCCATTTCATCCCATCCTTTTCCTGCCGCCCTCTTTCCCAAAATTGTGACAAACTACAAAAAAAAAAAAGACAGACAAGGGTAGATGGTGAAGGTAATGTAGCCTCCCTACACAGCATCCCAGAAGCAAGAATAGCATTAATGAATTGTGCGTAAGCCTGTTCCTGCATTTAGTTCTCTCCAGAGCTTACAGCAAGGTGTCAGATAGCACCGCAGCACTGCCCGCCCTCCCTTTCCCTTCCCCTGCAAAAAAGACTGAGGTAAAAAGATGCATAGAAGCCAAATAAAGAGAACTAGAAATTTACACATACGCAAAAA
>VXBO01012813.1:359823-408815 GCA_013400135.1 Rhinoptilus africanus
AAAAAAGAAAGAAAACCAGAAAGCCCCACCAACTAAAAAGGCAGAAGCGTGAACTGTCAAAATGCAAGTGGGAAAGTAGACTGCTCAGTCAAGGAATAAAAGACAGATAGGATGACGACCAGTTCAGAAGTGGTCAAATCACACCTGTGTTTAAAACCGAGATCAGGCCACAGTTTTCAAAGCAGAGCTGCTTTAGACAGGTCTCTCAGCGGAGTTGTTTCTTTTTTAGACAAGCTTGTCTCTATGACTATGCATAGAGAGAAATCATTACCCAACCTGGACATGGGAGACAGGTTTCCCACAGCTGTTCCAGTTGTCTGAGGCCTTAAAATACACATGGTATGTTTGCACTGTCAAAGAATCTGCTGTCAGTAATTTATAAAAATGCTCCATGTATTTTAATCTTATTCAACTACTAGGCTGGAAGAGTCGGTGACAGCCCCTGGTTGACATAAACTGGGTAAAACACACTCTCTCTTATCATTGCTAAAAATGCTGCCTTTGAAAATCCATAGCCTTCCTCCTTATTTTATAAGAAGGGTAAACAGGAGTACCTTCCCTCCCGGATTTTGCTGTCACAAAATTTACTACAGAATTCACAGCCAATAACAGATTATCTGCCAGCCAGCCAGCCAGCCATAATTTTAAAAGTGCTTTTAGAAAAATAATCATGGAAGGGCGAATAGTATAAACTGACAGCGGCAGTTTCCTGGGAAACAACGCCCAAAGACATTTCAGAAGTTTATTTAAATAAACATTTACACAGGCATTTGCTGATTTCTCTAGCATAAACAACCAGCTCTTTGGTTTACAAACTATCTCGGTTGAGTGAGATGTCAGATCAAGTCCCAGCATTTGATCTACAGGTACTTAAAGGTCCAGTTTTATCTCAGATGTCATCTGCTGAACTCACATTATCAGCACCAGCCGTATGACTTAGGACCATTGAGCACAGGGATTAGAAGGACTATACCTTTCCTTTTCTTAACAATCTTATGCTTTAAAGACTGAGGACAGCACATGACCAGCACAGCTCCTATTGCAGCGTCAGAAATCCCATTTCATTTGATGTATATTACATCAAACTACTTCTTTTTCTATTGCTGTAGTACATGCCCTTTAAATTGTATGCGCTATATCTAATAATTTAATTATAAAATACTAAGACGAGAAAAAACTAGCAAAAGAGACACTGCTCTGGCCAGCAACACACAACTTGCATAATGAATCCAAATTTCAATATTATGACAACATCCTATGAATTAGCAATACAGGTTCTGCTAGGAACCATGTTCGAAACTCTCAGACTAGGTCAACAAAGTAAAAGGCAATTATGGAAGTTACGTTCTGCCATCTGACAATTTAGAATTAAAATACTTGGATTTCAGAAGGAAAAAATCCAGATGTCAGCTTCTATTTTACTGAGCAACAACAAAAATACAATCCATTAACCTGAAAGTACAGACAAAAATACAGTCACAGAGTAAAACTCATAAAAAAAGGTCATTAAATATTAAATGAAAAAAAAAATCTTTCCCATTTAAGAAAAAAATTACTGTTAACATTAGCATCTATAAGGAAAAATAAGATTTTCTTTCACTTTTGTTGAGTGTCAAAATAATATGCAATAATAACTTCGAAGTCAAAATGGGCTTCTTACCCAGCTACACAAAAGCAAATATTCAGCTTTACAGAAAGTAAAATTACTGTTCACAGAGCCATTAAAGAACTCTGTATTTTTTTTCTAAGACCTTACCTCCAGGAAGCAGAGCATGGATCTACATGACTAACTTCAGGCAATAATTTCTGAAAACTGAAATTCTATGTCCTAAACTTTAGTGATCGCAGTTATTTTAATGGAAAAAATGAATAAATCCACATTCAAGCTCTAACTACCATGTAATATGGCAATATTACTTATAATTAGGTACATATTAAACATCACGTCTATTTTTGGCATTGTTGAAAATGGTGTTTACTTCTGTTCTGTGTAACAGGAGTGATAAGAAAAAATAAACATACATGATAAAGTGTCAACATTCCCAGGAACTGTTTTGAAGAGGTTTGACTGCTTCAATGGGTTCTCTTCGTACAGTTTTCTTATTGATAAGAAAAAGTTTTTATTTCTGACAGATTTTGAAAATAAACTGAAAGTAATCAATCAAAATTTGTGTTGGTTTGGAAACTGATCTTTTAAAAAAAATTCAAAAAAAAAATCATAACTGGCTTAGGTTTTAGGTTTGTGGTTTTTTGGTTTTTGGGTTTTTTTTTAAAAAAAAGATGACATGATAGTTTAAAAAAAATAAATTAAGAACAATCAGAAAATGGGGTTTTTTTCCCATTCAAATATTGCTTTAAATGAGGTTGTTTTCTAAGACTTTCTCTGGGTTTCCTTCACAATTCACTTCCTACCGTATTAACACAACTATATGGTGTCCTCTGAAAAAGTACCTTTAATCAAGCTTTTCTGATCAGACAAGAAATTATAGCTATAGACACCACTTATCTCCTTATGGTTACTTACTTAATTTACAGTTATTTTCAGAGTTTCTTAAATGACAAAAAATAAGGATTAAGGCTCTCGGTTTAAAACATTCCACATTAATGGCAAAACTACTATCATTTTGCAAATGGCTAGCCTGGTTTAAGATGCTTATGCTGTGCAAGCATCTCCTCCCCTGCAGCTCAGCAGCTGACCTGGAGTTTGCATCCCCTAAATCCATCACACCTAAACCCTCCCAGGCAGTGTCCGAGCCGTGCAGACTGCAATCTGCAACTAGGAGATGTTGTCCAGCAGCTGGAGCTGGTAGCACCATCAGCCGCTCCAACTAGGTCTGAAATAGGATACACTTCCCTTATGCTCAATTCTTGCTGTAAGGATTATAAAAAATATTCACCAAACTTGTTTCCTGTACTGTGTACACACTCAGTTTATTTCTAGATGTAAGAATTACTGTCATGTTTTCCTAGGTGCGTGTTCAAGCAGCAGCAAGTGCTGTTCAGACTGCACAACGGTGACAAGACCAGGGCACGCACCAGCCTGCTCTGGATGCCTTCAGCACAAAATCCAAGAGACAAGTCATGGTATGCTGTCTCCTAAATCCCGATGGATGTGGGGTTAGGACTACCAGTCGCAATGCAAAGTATATTAGCCATGCGAGGTAAATGCAGCCGTAGGGATCACTTCTAGCAGCGCGCTACATCTGAAGTTAAGGATTAAGCCCCATGCTGCTATATGTCTCAATTATTCTATCCTTTCAGCTCACTATTATTAGTTGGTCACCTTAGCTCTTGCTAAAGGGCCACAGTCTGCAGTTTTGTCTATGCCAGCCAGCAAGTTTTTTTACACAAGTTTGCCAACTATCTTCTCTGTATGCTGGGTGCTTTCATTCTTTATTCTGTTTTAATCATGGGTGCTTCAGGGAGAAGGAATTGCAAATGTTCACCACTTCCAGTTTGTAAGAAGCGAAATGGTACATCGCCGTGATACTGTGGTCGCATTTGAGACATTCAAGGCAATAACGCATGGAGTTGTACTTCAGTGAATATTCTTTGTGTTGCCAACAACCAAAAGCAACCTTATTGATTTTTGTTTTGAAGGAGAGCGCATGATAATTCTGAGATCGATACTACGTGCCATTTTGCAATCTGCTGCTCTTGTGCAGCAGCAACGTCAACTGAAGCAATTGCAGACAGTGCTTGGACACACTTCAGTTTTCATCAACTGTACTAGAAACGTATCAGGATTCAATAAATGAATTTAGTCTTTTTTTTTACAGCAATCTAGTTAATACCCCTTTTAATGAACCTTCTAAATCAGATTAATCAAGTATTTATAGTTGATGAGGTAGAAATTACATGCAAGACCAACTATGCTTTTTAGCAAAATGAACAAGTATTTGACTAATAACAGGTGGCAAATTGTGGGCTAGGTTGTTGTCTAAATCAAAATACATCCAGGTGAATTCCTGAGTGCAATAAATTGCCCATTACTTTATAGGATAAAAAACTTAAGATTTTCATACTGCACACTTACTGTGCCATGCTATTATTTCAAGGTAGAGAAGGATACGCTAGCGGTAAAAACATTGAATAAAATAAACAAAAACAGAAATAGGATAGAAATTCTTACCAGGAATTTTTTTGGCCCAACCAATCATGTGAACCAGCTCTTTGTCAGCCAGTTTTGTCAGGGACATCATCATGGAGGCCTCTGTGAATGGTTTGCTGGGACGACTCACCAACACGTTGGGAGGCTCCGCTTCAAGCAGTGTTAAGACAAACTGCTCTGGACTGACTGTGCTGAGCAGAATCTCTTTTACGCGGGTTGCTGTCTCACTGTATTTCTTGGCTTTGCCGATGCAATGCACCTGATCTTCTGAATTACGATGGCGACGCAGGATCCGATATCCACAACGTTCTCTTCTGGAGCCTGACACAAAAGGCACATAATTGCATTGAAGTATTTTTCTCTCAGTGTTGCATTATATAAATCCAAACGTTTGGGAAGAAGGGGAAAAAACCCTTTAATAGTGGATGTTCTATTATTCAACATCAAGCTTCAGAATTTCTAGAGCATTCAACAGTGACTTAACTTTGTTTCTACCGACTTCAGTTGAGGCTCTTGTTTATTCTACTAACCAAAAAATAACATTAAAAAATGTTTACTTTTGAACTTCAGTTAACTCACTTTAGAAGTCCATGGGGAAATGCCCATTGACATCAAAAAGAAATAAAACAGGTCTTTAAATCAAATAAAGATAGTTGCTTGTAAGTTCTGTTTTTAAATTCTGTTATAGATGTAAACTGGGGGAAGAAAAGACTTCTGAAAGTCTGTGCCATGATACGGAGTACATACCTCAGCCAGAAGCACAGCCAGGCCTCACTGCCTGCAGGGTGTTCAGCTACGGCCTTACTGAGATGCAACCCGTTTTCTCCCTATGTCCCAGTAAGCCAGCAGGAGTTTCCCCAGAGCCAATTCATCTATCCACAACTAGAAGGAGTAAGCCCCCTTTTGGATTTCTGCATGCAGAACACTATTTCCGTTGCATAGAACAGTCCTTTAAATTCCTGGAATTAATTTATTGTTCATTCTGACACCACCAATCATTCTCCAATTCTCCATCAATGATAGTGGTGGGACCACTGTTACCTGTTCTTCCATAGCTGCCAGGGAAAAAGTCTAAAAGCACCTCCAAAAGCGCGGTATGGGGATTTGCTAAACCATTCAGTCATGGCTTCTACTTCTCACCCCTTCAGCATACTCTGTAACAAGGATTATGTTTAGTGATTCATAAATAATCCTTGGCAGGAACTAATGTGCAAGATTGTACTGTACTAAAAATCAGGATATTTAAAAATAGTTAGTTAGCGAAGAGATCCTTACACTGGAATCCTCCAGCACTTAACATTTCTAATATCACAGCTAAATTGGCCTCTAAAGCCTCTAGAAGTTAATTTTTTATGCTGGTCATCAATACTTTTCCTGACATACTGATACTCAAAGGTTGAATTTTCATAGATATGAAAATGTCCATGCTAACATAAATCTCTACCAGACCAACATTTATTATTGCATACATAGAGACCATGGAGTCTTAAAGCATAATAAGTTGTCTCATTTGGTTTCAGTCCCACAACAAATTTGACAAAAGCATCTGTTCTGCTACTGCTACTGTCTTGACATTACTAAATTTATTGTGTTGCCAAAAGACTTCTTGCCCTGGTCATAGACTCTGGTTCTTCTTCATTAGGGTACGTGATTAAAGGCTTCATAAAGCACATGAAGACAAAGAAGCAAAGGAACAATGAAGATGGCAGAATCCCAAGAACCTCATCAGTGACAACAAGCACACTGGCTAGCCTACTTTCTCAGGGCTATCAAAGGAGAATGATCACCCTGTGGTCTGGGCATGACACCCAGCACATAAGTCAACAGGAAAGACTTTTCAGACGAGCAGACGAGGCATTCCAAGCCGTCTGTTCGAAAGACCAGAGGATCTGAGTGTCAGCTACCAGCAGGGCCGTAGGTTTGGACCAGCTACCAGAGATATATCTCTGTGTGTGTCTGTCTGTGTGTGTGGGTGGGTGCACGTGCACGCCCAAGAGAGTTTGTGCACAAGGTGCCTGGAGGAACAGAGGATCCAGGAGTCAGCTACTGGATAACATTGACTTTCTAAAGCCAGTTACCGGAGGGATCCATAGCACATGTGCATTTCTGTTACCATTTGTATGGGAGAAGGTCTGTGTACCAACAACTGGGGTACTGCAGACCCAGAGGCCATCAGATGGTGAGATGTGGGGATCCACAGGCCAACTGTTTGACAGACTGAGTGTCTAAATCCAGCTACTGGAAGGATCTATATTGTATATGTGCATATATTTTCAACTGCTTGTGTTCCCATGAGTGCTGTATTTTCCATCTGTGCTGATCTGTGTGGCTGACTGTGAATATAGGTATTGTGTGTGTATATGCCAAATAACAATACACGCTCAGACTTGCTACTGGACCTGGGGACATGGCAATGTGGCAGTTTTCCTTCTGTCAAGCTACTGGATTCAGCAGTACCTACCATTCTTCATCCATGTCCATCAGAGTTATATAGACCATGAGTTGTCTAAATTCCAACCAGGCAATGCAATTCCGGCCTTGGGTTTCAGTTAGCAAAGAGGGCCAAACATAAACCGAATTAAAAACAAAGGGATTAGGGACACAAAAAATTAATTTCAGATGCTGTTAACAAGGCTCTATCTTGATAAATAAGATGTTGGGTGAATGCAGACTCTTGGTGGTGGAGGTTCCTCAGATGAGGTGGCTTTTCAGGTCATAGTCCTGTCTTGTCCTCAGCAGCTATCAAGCACCATCTGAATTAACCGTGAGAAGGGTGAGATGCAAAGGCCAATAAGGTACAACCTGAAGGCACTGAAAAGATGGATAAGGACTAGCGAATTTTGCCAGGACTTTAAGGATGTGGAACACTCAACTGCACATTGCTATCATCCTCCTTTGCTGGCTGTTTAGTAAACCACCTCAGATGTAAAAGAGAACAGGATGACCACTAAAGAAGTTCTCAATACTGGAGAACACCCTCTATCTGAAAATCCAAGAGACTGGAGAATATAAATAGGCGAAGCTGGTTTAATGAACCACATCCTTAGGCATGGAGGAATCCAAGTGGAACAAGGCATTTGGAACTGGAAGCATTATCAGCTGGAAGTCCAGCCTTCACCATTTTGGTCAAGAATGGTTTTGCATCGTTAAAAGGAACATGGGTAGGATGGTATGGGTTGAGTACTGACAGGACATTTGCACAAATAATGGACTGAAGGAAAACAATCAGTGATTTGCAGATCCAAATGCTTAACCAAATGACATGTAGCTAGAAGTTGTCAGAGCAGCTGAACAGCAGTTAGGGAAAGATAATATACCAGCAGAGACAATGAGAGCTGGAGACACTATCTTATGGTAGATTAATGAAATCAGACTTGATGATACCCAGAAAAAGGTTACGCAGAACTACAGAAGCCACAGAGCAATTTCTTCAATCATCTGTCAGTGCAAATCCTTTTGGTCTTGAGAGAATCAAAGAACAGTGAGGCATAGGCTAATTTCTATAAAGACACTTGGATGATGTAGTGAACTCTCTGCTAAACCTCATTTTGGACTAGTGCACAAAGGGCAAGAGGAAAATCTTAAAGTGCTTTGTCAGCTTCAGAAAAACATTAGAATGGCGCAGCTGGCTGCAGACTGTTCTGAAGTCATGTCACGCACGGGAAGTTTGTAAGTATTTTCCGTAAGGGAAGACGAAGAGGAAAGCTCAACAGCGAGCTAAGCGACTGGAACAAAAGTAGAACTGGAGACAGATGAGGAAATGCCTAGGTAATCACGGTGGTCTACCTACAGAGATCTCCATGTCTCTGATTTCCATATGAATCTGCATGGTAGAGATCCTAATCATCAGGAGACAACTGAACTAAAGTAAGAAACAACATCTCACATAACTTCAATTATTTAGAGAGCTGAAGCACATTGGACGTGGCCATCTTGAAGAAGAGAACAAGAAAAATGGCACAGAGGGACTAAAAGCCACAGGGAGATGCAGGGCAGAGGAGCTATCAAAAAACATGAACTGCT
Organism: Rhinoptilus africanus; assembly: GCA_013400135.1. NCBI lineage: Eukaryota > Metazoa > Chordata > Aves > Charadriiformes > Glareolidae > Rhinoptilus > Rhinoptilus africanus. The sequence goes on from VXBO01012813.1 coordinate 367,958, forward strand.
CCACGCACACATAGTTTTTATTCTCCAGTACTTGGCGGAGCTGTGAAGCCCCAAAAAGACAACACATGAATAGCAGGCTTTAAATTAAGCACATGGAAAAGTTGTTCAGTTAGGGACCATATCTAAAATGCTAAAGTCAGAAAAACTACTGCTTTCAAGGGCAGTATCTATCCATCGCTTTTTGGTATGGCCCCTCAGCCTCCTAATTTGGTGTGGGGAGGGGGCTGAGAGGAGCTTTATCTTTGGAACATTTTCAGCAAATTTAGAACTGGCACACAGGGAAAAAGATACAGGACCAGGGCAGGGAAGTAAGTAAGTGCAGTGCAAGAGAGAAACTGAAAAATCCTTATGGAAGGAGGTTTATTTGCACCTCAGGAAGCAAAAAAGAGAAGTACAAGCATAGCTGCTCCCAGAGTGTCTATAGCTAAATGATGAAGCAACTCCCCTCTGCTAGACTGCCCTGGGCAAACAGCCCAGACCATTTCAGGCTCCCCAGGTAAACACCGGAAAAATCCAAGAGAAGATCCATTCTATCCTGATGTGTCTTATTGAGTTTGCTGGGCAGAATTTACTTTTAATTTATTTGCAGTAATTCTGTTTTCCTTTTTCCTGGTGACAGTGCTTTGCAATTCTTTTTCTACCATTGATAGCAGTCCTAGTGCCAAAATTTAGCAGTAGCTTTCCTGATTGGAACGGTAGGCAACACAGACTTCCTACAGAGAAATTTGCAGATGCAGTGTCTAAGACTTTCACGGTGATTTTGGCAATGGCGGCACATTTTGTAAGAAAATCCATTATCACCTTAATATAAAGCACCCTCAAGATAGCCTCCACTGAAATAGCTCTGGCTTGTTGGGTTGCCTTCTCAACATTTACGAATGCAATGACATCCAAGAGAATTTCAGACCAGGAAACTCCAAAGCAACGCTTTCCCATTGCCTCCTGCTGTTTTAAAGACAGCATATACTGCCCAATCACATTTACACACAGAAGTGTAGGATATACACATATGTGTATTTTTTCTCAAGGTGACTATTGATAATATACAAAGTGAGGATTTAAAGATTTGATGCAAACAGTGGAGAGTTTTTATTAAGAGCTTCCATAAACTACAAAGTGGTAACTGAGGTTCTTTTATCACTTCTGCTGCACAACAAGTCTCCACCGAGCAGAAATGCACTTACAAACCATTCTGTCCTATCCAGGGTTTTAGCAAATGGGAACCAATGCATTCACTAAGTGACCTGGCAAAGGAGTGGAGATGGGGAAAAGCCTTCATTAAAAAGAAAACGCACTCTTTTATGTCTTTCTATTGTAAAAACCTGGTATTAAAGCATGGGTCTAACAAGAAAAAATTTGAAAGATAATCACTGCAGTCTGCAGGAAATGGCATTTATGTTTCATGCAAGAAATACAGTTTTAAAATCTGTCTGGTTTAAATGTCTATCACTAAGTGCCCATGCATTAGTTTTACTCACAGGTGCCTCTTAACTCATCAGGCAACTCAGACAATTCTGAGTAATTTTTATATTCTGGTTTTGCAAATTGAACTGTTAAGATTCTCAAATTTCAGTGCTACTACTTAGAAAACCTAATTTTTAGAAACTACAATTCCTGTTATGTTACTATTATAGTTTCAAAATCATTTTTGGCCTGGCATAGTCATTATTGTCCTATAAACATTCATTATTGTAGGAAAATTTTGTTTATGAATATGCAATAAGATTAAAAGGAACACAGTGCATATTCTCATTATTTATTACTTGTAATACCATAGTGCCTATGAGGTCTAATCACAGACCAGGACTTCCTGGACAATTAGAATAAAAGGAGTCATTTCAGGAAAGCATAGTGGAGGACCACATTATAATATCATAGTGGAATCGAGCATTTACAAAAACTCTCCAACTCCAGAACTGGGGTTTGATAAAACACCTATTGGAAAAACTTACACACTGAGTAAAATTCTCAGTCTTAAAGACGAACAGAAGACAGTGACACCATTCAGAAGGTAAGGTTTCAAAAGGAGTCTCATTTGCAAGCTTTCCTTTCTGGAAGCCAGACAGCAAAGGTAGCTATGACCATATTAATGAAAAACACTGATAAAATTGAGATGCATCATCACTGCAGAAGAAGATAGAACTTTCATATAGAAAGAACTAGTTGACTTGAGCAACAGAAACTATATCTATTTCAGGAGTACAAAAATAATACAAGGAGCAATTGAAATTGTAGCTCTAAGCTGGGAGTTATCAGCTAGAAATGAACAGGGAGGCTGCTATCCTAACAGTTCATGGAACGATTATGGACTGTTAGCGTGATGCAACCGTGAAAAAGGCAAATAGCATCCTGGGTTGCATGCAGAGAAAAGCTACTGCAGACACAGATACGTATTAATGCTACTACAGTGAAGAGACTTCGCGGGAATACTGTCCGTGATTCTGGTCATGCAAGTGCAAAACAGATTATTTCAGCCTGGAGCAGACTGAGGGACAAGCTACCCTGATGTCTTTCAGATTCTGTCTATTTTCCTTTTTTTGCAAAAGGAGGAGATTTCTTGGTTCATTTAGCCTAATATGAGGCTAATATATGTGAGGGGATATGATATAAGTACAATCAGACCAAACCATTAACAATAATGAGTCTATTAGAGCCTTGTAGCCTATAAGACAATGTTGGCACAAGAACAAACTGGTATTAATTGTCCAGCAATAAATGCAGGCTCGAATTATGAAGAATGTTCCTAATGAAAGAAATAATATTCTGCAAACAGCCTTTAGATCAAAGCAGTGGGAGGATGAAAACACTGCCTAGCCTTGAAATAGAAATAGGTATCTACATTAAATAGGATGAAATGAATTGAATGCCCGCAAATCAGAGAGGACCAAGCACAGTGACCTTCTCCTTTCCCCTCCAATGTTCCTATGTGATGTTTTCCCAGACTATTTCTATCATGTACATTGGGGAATCTGTAAGAAACAACAAACCTTCACTGTGAAAGTACATTAGATATTGAAGTATCTTTTAAGTTATATTCTTCTTAAAAGTAACGTCTAAAATATCATCTATAAATGTACAACTACAGTGAAGTCACACCACTTTAAATACAAGATGGGGATAAGACAAAAGGCTGGATAATTCTGAGTGGTGCAGTGACAAACTGTGGTTGTTCACTACTTCTTTTGATGGAAGAGCTAGAGGACATCATCTGAAAATAGCCCGTTCAGAAAAAAACAGCTGCCCCACTGCCTTCCCCCTGCTGCCTCACCAAAGCCCCACAAAAAAGCCTGGCAACCAGGGAGCCAGTTCTTCACGTGACATAATGGTGAAGTTGCAGAACTCCTTGCTACGGGATGTTGTAGAACCTAAGACTTTACAGGATTAAAAAGAGGGACATAGCACAAGTCATTCCATTAATATATTGAGACCCATTAAATACGAGAAGCCTCTTTTAGACCAGAAGTCCCCAACTGCTCGTTTTTGAAAGCTGAGAGTTGTCAGCAAGAGTTTCTCTTCGGTGCCAGTCTCATTCACACACTCCTCCCGAGGCACTTTCCACTGTTGGAGGCAGGATCTTGGGTTAATTAACTACTGCTCTGATGTGGCGCTGCTGGTCTTGCATTACATTCAACCAGCAGAACGCAGTGCCGGCTCATTGACCCCATACTTGAAGGGGTTTCATATTGGTTTGAGGCTCAGGCAGCAACAGATCTCGAGCTCCCGTTCTGCAGAAGGTAGCATGCAAGTAAACTGCCTTCAGAGAGACCTGCAGAGGTACTATGGTTTTCCTGCCCTGAACCTTACACCTTCCCACAGGTGTTTTTCTGAAAATGAAAAGTCCTGCTCTACTTGAAGTGTTGATGCATTTCTTCCTATGAAACGATCTTTCGTTTCATTGCTCTAATTACTTGTTACGCCTTTTTAGGATTCCAAAAAAGCCAAAAACTGGACAGAACTGACTGAAAGGAAATAAAAAGCCAGTAAAACCCAAGCAAACAACATAGACACACAAAACTCACCACATTTCATCATTCCCACTTCATAGCATTTCCGTAGCCGGCATGCCTGGCAGCTTTTGCGCCTGTTTTTGTCTATCGTGCATTGATTGGTGGCTGGGCAGATGTAATCGTTATGTCCTGCAGCAGAGTATAAAAGAGAAAATTGAACATCTCCAACAGCTTCTCTTGGTCATTTCCCTAGCATCTCATATTTTTCTTATGTGTATATCTATGCTCCATGAATTTAAACGATGCAAAAAATGCATATTTATCCTGTAGTGAAAACATCAACCTGTGGCCTGAAAAAGTAACCAGACAACATAGACCAGCTTTTAGTGATGACTTAGATAACCAAGCACCTTCTAATACCAAGTCATTTTTGAAAATGGGACTTGCAGAAATTTGCTCCCAGTCTCCAACTTCTTGCTGTATACTGGTATTCTACGGCTGGCAGAGAGTAGACTTTTCTTCCTGAGCAGAGTTGAAAACAGCAGTGCACACAGCTTCAGTCCTGAAAAGATTTAAGTAAACTACATCTCCGTTTACTGAAACTCACTCTGACGCAGTGAGTTCCAGGAATGAAGAAGCCTTTGGAGGATTGACTCTGGAGCAAAGCTAATTTTAAAAAAGCAGCCCAACAGAGAAAGAAGGCTAGTATAAAGTAATGCATACTGTATAGTGCAAAGAAAAACACAAGCACAAGATCTAACTTTTACATATTCTGGACAAATGTTTCTCTTATTTTCATGAGTTTCCACTACAGCCTCTTCTGTTGTCTTCTCTCCCACCTCACCTTGCCACCACCCAAGTCCCTTTACATTACTGTATTTCATTAATCGATAACCTGGTCCAAAGGTTTATTATTGTAAACTGGACTTGAGTATGCTCTTGGTGTAAATACGGTTGAATCACCTCCTGCCAAATACTGGAAATCTCTCTTGCAGTAGTTACCAAAGGATACAAAAAATATCCACTCATTTACATTTCTTAATCTCTTTTCTCTCTGGTTGTTCTTTATTTTTTTCATACTGTAAGAATAGATCAGGGTACAGATACAGCTACTAGAGATTCTTTTACTTGAAGTAAGTCCAAGAGTTCATGTCCCCAAGAGTAATTATTTAACTTAACCATTGTGACTATTTCCTTGCAAAATTAAAATAATTTTAACCTTGAATTTTTGAACCGACAATTTTAAAAAGAAGAGATCAGGTTACAGTTTGTCCTGCTTCCTACTGGCAGATATGGCTGAAAAACAAATTACTGTTTATCACTCTTCACACAACAAGGGGGGAAAGGAGGAGGAAGCTCGCTGTTGCACTATAACCCAAGCACACAGGAGTATAAAGTGGTTTAAAACTCCTGTGGCCTTGGGATGATTTGGCTTGCAGGCGGATGTTCAGAGATGTGGGACAAATACACTACAAACTTGGACAAGCAGAGGAGACCACACACAGTTGCTCGGTCATACCATCTAATTTTAATCAGACATTAGCCCAACATTTTGGTCTATGGTAGGCCCAAAAGTTTTATTTTTATAGGCAATATCCTTCATAACAACAGTTGCACCTGAGTGCTTGATAGTGTTTTCTGCCAAGAACTTACTTTTATTTATTTGATTTACAAACAAACATTACCTGACAGGGTACATTAAGGTGTACAAAGGGCCACAATGGGTAACTTGTTCATGGCCAAAGCACATGTGAGCAATGCAGAGCAGGCAAATAATTTTCCTGACAAAAAACCACTTTGAGATCAAATTCAGTCTCCATTTGTGACAAACTGGAGGCAAAGTTCTCTTCAATTATTCTAGAAATCAAAAGAACTTGCACCAATTTATAGTAATTTTTATTCACTCTTGCAGAACTTGCACAATAAATTGAAAAGGCAAACAAGTTTTGAATTAACTTTGATTCTAATGGTGACACCTACTCTGACATATTGAGCCAAAAGAAAATATCTCAAGATTGTCAAATGCGTGCAGAAGAGGAAGGGAACATTACAGACCAAAAAATGACAGGATTTTCTCTGTTAGTATCTGCATGGAGTATCCAATGTTAATCCAATCAAGTTTCCACAAAGAAACCCCAGATGAGGCCAAAGAACATGAGAACTAGAGCCACGGTTAAAGAAATGAGGTGGTCCAAAGTTGCAAGATAGTGCATATGTCACTGCCCATAGGTTGTGGTAACATAGAGACCTACCTTTATTGCATACTGCAGCCACTCAGCAAATTTTAACTTAATGCTAAATATTAAAGAATTTAAACACTGAAGTGGAAATCTTAGATAGAGAGATCTGGCAGAATAAGAAATGCTGCAATGTAGGCTCTGGGGGTGGAAGGTTGAAACATAACAATAATCAGATTTGTACCTAATACTTGCTACAGATATTTTAATATCCTCCATACTGTGTAGATGTTATGTGCTATGCCTCAACAGCTACAGGTGACATATTCTTGTCCGGAATAGTTCCTGGCAAGCAAAGTCTCCAGACAATTACCTACTCTAACTGTTAGTATTATAACAAATTCACAATTACTATGTCTACTCTGGGACACAAACTGCAATCAGATTCACAGGTCTGCAGTGCCATCCCACCGAGGCCTTGACTGCAGGGCCTTCCCATGCTGTGTATTCCACCTCTTCTCTAAAAAAATCAATTGCTTGCTTTGTAACGTTTCCAGATCTTGATAACAAAAGAGCCAAAAGATAAAGCAGTCAAATCACGTGCTGCTCTGATTTCAGCATGCAGCACCATACACCAGGGTTTGAAATCAACTCATTACTAGATCTACCACTGCAGCCCCTTATCATATGAAACAACTTATTTGAGCAAAGTTATCAAAAGCTGATTCTCCTACCTTGGATACTTCTTTTAAAGAACGCTTTGCAGCCTTCACATGACCAGACCCCGTAGTGGTATCCTGAAGCATAGTCACTGCAGACTGCACAGAAGTGGGCATCCCTTTTTGAGCCAGGATTATTTGCAATTGGGCTTGTACAGTCATTGGCATTAGTTTTTCTTTTTAATGTCTCTCTGATAGAAAAGAAAAACATCTGTTATAAAAGAGGAAAAAAATTAATCTACATTGCAAAGAATTTCATTATTTTTCATTGTCTTCAATGCTCTCTATATAGAGTCTTCTTATTACTGAACACAGGACAGTGTGAAACACTCACTGCTAAGCCTTTTTCTGATAAGGTTGTTTAAAGCACATAGTCTGATCCCAGAGCTTTCAATGAGGACAGACTATGAAGTTTTAATATACTCAAAGGCATAAAACTTGCTCGCTGATGTGTCATTCAGACGAACTCGGGGAAAAAACATATGAAGTGCCGATGGATCTTGAAGAGTTCCTGGGAATGTACAAGTCCAGGAATTTGTGAACAGAGTGGACTTTACCTTTGGGAAGCTTAGCATGGAAAATGCAACTGGGACAGCTTGGACTGATGTGATAAACACTACCACAAATGAAGCTGCGGTTGCTCTGTACTGTTAGCAAGGGTAAATTTTAACTGGAGCAATACATATCCAGCCTCAAGTATTTAATCCTTTAAATGAGGCTTTATTCATTCAATGAGGTGCTGGAGACACTTACATTGAGAGGTCAATCTAAGCCTACAAGATCAACTCACAATGTTAGACAAAGTTTTCTGTTTAAGGTGACGACCGACATTTGTCACCCTAATGCTATATCAGAGTCTGAATACAAGAAGAATGTAGAAATGTGATTAATGAAATGTTTTCATACAGTAAAAAAATTATTGCTCTGTATAAATTAATAAGATATATTCATTCCTAAAGCACTGCAAATAGTTCCAACTTATTGGAACTCTTCTTAGCAACTGGATTAAAATTAGAACAGGATAAAAACATGAAATAACAGCCAATTCCTGAAATCAAGATCCTGTAAACAAACAGCAGGAGGAAAGGAAGTTAGGTTACCAGTAAAGTGGTTTTTAGGTATAGGAAGCACATCCATTGTGTGCCTTTTCTCTGGACCTCATTTTCTTGGTGGTTTTAGCATGTTTCACCTTCATGGTCAATACAACTTCTAGATAGAGAGAACATACTGTCATGTGCAAACTCGCAGCAGCAGCTTCACAAAAGGAAACCTGTAAAGTCAGCTTATAGGTATAAACTTAAGCACAAAGGCAGAAGTTAGAAACTGTAGAATTTTTCTCATCCCACCTTCCAGCAGGTTTAGGGAGGAGAAGAAACATCAGTTGGGTTAAGACAGCAGGTAGGACGGTTTATGACTTCTAAAGAGCAAGGGGACGTTGCTGAGGCAGAAGAAACCTGTTCACCAACAGGAGCAAGTTTAACCAGAACAGTAGAAATGTGATGAAAGTGCTGTCAAAGAGGCCTTAACTAATATATTAAAAGAAGACTTTGTGATGGTTTCATGACAGGAGGTAAGGACAAACACGTCCACATGCCAACTAAAAATCATCAAGTTTTATAAATACTTGTGAGTATGTGCTCCAGTTTCCTTGTAGGAAATTTGTAAAGGAAAAAAAGGTGATCCTCTGAACAAAGTCCAAAACAGATAAGTTTTGTTTTGGAATTTAAATTTAAGGTATTTGATGTAGAATTAAGTTACTGCAAGCTTTTTAAAAAAAATAATTCATTGAGATATTGCACAGAATAAAGGTGTTTAGATGTTTAACGTGCCCAGTCTTTGATTACACACACACATACATACACACCCATTAATGGAGTGCTGAATCATTAAGTTATTTCCCCTTCAGCCACACTGGGAAGACCAGTGTGGGGGAAACTCTCTCCTAGAAAAAAGGGACTGTATCACACATGCCTAATATGCTGCTAATACAAGGAGCAAAGAGCATGACTATTCCTTCCAGTTTTCTTGCATTTAGAATAAGCAGAAATTTGGCATTTCACATTAGTAGAAGAGGTACGTATTTAAGCTTTACTTGGGAATCAAGATCCAATTGTGAGAGTCAGAAGAGAATCAAAATCAGCTAGAGACAATCTCAGCAACTGACTGATTACTCACTCTAGAGAGTGATGTTTATCGCCCTCATTAAAGCACCAAGATATTATGGAGGAAAATAAAGAAAAAGCACGTACCATAACATTTCACTGAGGAGCGTTGCTTTTTGCCTTTCAACCATGACACGTGTTTTAAATAACACTTTTTATTTCCTCCCTTAAAAGTTTAACAACAGCCACCCTGCACACACGCAAGCTGCGCGACTTCTGCAGGCTGTGGCAAACAGCTTGCACACGGAGCCACAATCTGGAACGAATTCCTCCTGCTGGCCTAACGGGCATCCGATCTGCTCATCTGCGATAGCTGCAGCAGCACAGCAGGAGATGCAAAACCAACAATTTTGTTACTGTGCTCTTTAAGAACAACAGAACTAGGAAATACTCAGAGCTTTAAGGTACATGTTCCTTACCATAAAGATCATCTCTTGGATACACAAACAGCAAACCGGAGTGGGCAGCCCCGCACGTGGTCAGAGACCACCTCTCAGCGCTCTTAGGACTGGCGCGCTCCAGCATGTCCAGGAGACGAATGAGGTGCCAGGTCCTCCAGAAAAACTGGTGGTAACTGGCTGGATGCCCTCAAAGCTCCTGCACCAAAGGATGCAGGAAAATGGGGTGTGTACCCTGGCTGCTACCAAGGAACCACATGGGCAAAGATTTGTTGCTTTACACCTCCTAATACTCCTCTCTATTTTATGATCATGGTTTCTATATAGAGATATTTTGTTTCCATAAAAAGAATTAAGGTCTTTTTGAAAGTAGCAAGTCAGTGATTTCCTACCAGTCATGAACAGTGACAAGATGATTACTCTAAAGAGAAGGAATCAGCAAGACTATTTAGGTTATTCACTATCTATTGTGTCTCCTAATTACCTCTAGCTTTGCCACAGCAAGTGTTTGATGCGTATGTCACACCTGGGAATCCTGAACCTAAATTCAACTTTTTGTTAAAAATGAAGTAGGGTGGCAAGGATTTGACTTAGAAAGTATCAAGAATTGCTCATGGCATTTGTTGTCCGTCAGGCTTTTTAAAAACCTAACTACTGTACACTGTAAAAAGAAAGACAGAAAAAAACTCTGAGAAAATAAAAAGAAACCCCAACATTAAGTTCAAAATTAGCAGTTCAGATTTTATAATTACTTATAACGTCTCCCTCCCTCCCACAGGCTACTGGCTCATTCAGTGCCCAGAGGTAATTCAATCCCATGCAAGTGTAAGCCACAGGGTGAGGAAGGCTGTATCTGAAGGTCCCATTCTGCCCTCACATTCGCGCCCCATTTAGTGTGCTGAAAGTTAAGAGAGCCTCATAGTTACTAAAGTTTCTTCCAAGTAATTTGAATCTCTTCCTTTCTTTCCCAGAATGTGTGCAAGATGATCAGCTGAAGAATACTTTTCAATCTTTATCTTCCTCATTTTCTAGAGCCTCCCCCTACCATAACTTCTGGAAGTGTTAATGCCACACAACTGTCAAAAAGCACAGGTTCTGCTATGCTCCAAACACTGATTAATACACTGAAAATTGTGTCATAGGTATCCCAAAATGAGGGGACATATTTTTGCTTTATCTCTGCAACTCCCCATGATGTGTGAAAGTGCTCTACAGAATGAGCACAATAAAACGCATAGGAGGATAATGCAAATAATTATGGCTTCGGAGCAGAGTTTAAACAATGCATAAATATGATACTAACACACTGCAAACAAGACAAATGAAGTTTCTAAATAAGTGTTAATTAAGCAAGCACTGCTGGCCTGTGCACCCAAAGCCCTTTACTTACATGCTTTCCCTACAATTAGTCAGAAGTACAAGGAAAATAACAGAAGGGGAGAACAAATTAAGTTCCAGAAGCATCACTCCGGCAACCTCATTAAAGTTTCCTAATACTTTTTAGAAAGTAACATATCTGTTCATTTTGAAAATAAACCTTTTGTTTCTTTAATTAAAAAACTTTTATTTATGGAATGAAGACAGAAATCAATTTCAGACTACTTTTAAAAATATAATTACACTGTCACATTCCTTTTTGATATAAATGGAGTGATCCTGCACCAAGAAAATGATGAGACTATTTCTATTGTCTTCACAAGGTGCAGGACCTATAATGCAAATAAATATAGCAGAGACTTTATCACCAAATTATTACCATTTTACAAAAAAGTACAAAAAATAGAGCTCTAAAAATGTGTCTATTTTTACATGGAATACAATTCATTTTTGTTGAACTACTGGTGCAAAGCAACACTATGGTACAGAACATCTACATTCACCAAAGTTAAATAAATTTCTTCTGTATTCATTTAGTGAAACTATTTGCAAGGAAAGGGAATGCGGAAAATTCAGATTCCTTATTTTAAGCTGATCTACAGGGAGATCCAAATTACACAATTAGCAGTTTTAGCAAAGTGGACCACATTAGTTTAGCTAATGTTAACAGAAATTTACACCCAGGGAAAATAAACTCCTCTCACAGTGAGACTCTTGCTTTATTTTGAAACGTAATATAAATAGGCCTAAATATGTAGTAATGTTTCCTAATTCATCTTTCAAACAAAATCCCTTTTGTCAAACAGTTTAAATTTACTTACACTTTACAGCATTAATCTCTCCCTTCCCCCCAGAGCTATTCCTTTAAGTTTCAGTCCCAAGAACTCTTCCTTCAAGGTATAATCTATGAATCTGTGGTGTCGCAGTCATTGTTCCCATGGCAATAAATATAATGTTCATGACATTAATTTAAGACCTCACCAAAGGATAAAGCAAAAGGAAACACAGGGCTTTTTTCTTTACAGCCTTCTTTCAGGACAGATAGCCCCAATAAGGGAATTAGAGCTTTTTCTTTTTCTGTTTCCATGTCTCGCTTTTGTTTCTTTTTTACACCTTCTATACACAAAGGGGAGGTTACCGTGCATCATACTGAGGCAAACGAACCCCTGAGAAGGTCCAGGTACCAAGCAACACAGTAGTTACTTGCTGCTGAATGATAAAGATCATCCACCAGTTTTACAACCTACGCTTCATTGATTTCTCCCCTTTAAATTATGTCATCAGCAGCTACAGAAGCAATAGTCTGTATGAACCTATACAAACGGCAGAAGACTTCATAACTAGACCTCCAGGGAGGTGGATTTGGCTTCCCTTCTGCCTATGTAGAGAACACACTGCAGAGTATCAGATGGGGTGCTCGTACTCTTAGATTATTCCAGCTGCTGTCCCACCACCTGGATGCCTCCAAGCACTAACCTACAGCAGCTTTCCCAGGGCTGTCAAAGTTTTGAAACATCAACCAAAGTGGGAAGAGTTTGGATGTTATCCCTGTTCACATCAGACCTGCTTGGGCACTCCAGGACTGTCTGCTACTCTCTGCCAGCTCCAACTGGAGAGGAGTCGGGTGGCCGGGCTGAGGATGTGTGCAGCCCACAAGGCTGAAGTAGGCGCAGACCTCACGCTTAGCCCTATGCAGACAACATAAAGGCAAACCCATTACCGAAGGAACATGGGTGGTTTCAAAAAGAGCACAAATCTTTTATTAATAATTGAACTAAAACTATTGCCAGGACACACTATTTTTACACTATTATACCAACAGTGACTGCTGAAATTAAATAATGAGCCCTATGAATAAACATACAGCCGCTAAAACAGGAACAGTACCTGCAACAGCCTGTGCTTTTATCCATCCAACAGCTGTTGTGCCCCTGAATGGAGTCATTTCATCAGCTGATGATCTACACACTGCTTGTAGCTTGAAATACGAGTAAATGTGTAGAACGGGAACATGTTTTTGCAAATACAGTTTCTTTACAGCTGAAAATTTAGCCCATTAATCTGCTGTTCGCAATGCCTTCATAAAGTCAGTTGAGAACAGCAACAAGAAGCAACGTCAGACTCCTTCAGCAGCAGCACCCTTTTGAACATGACGCGTGCTGCTGTGTGACCATTAACACTAAAACCAAAAAACAAAGAAAACATTTCCTTTGACTTCTAAGTTCACGAAAAGCCTTCACAACTATTAGAAGCAGTAAAAAAAAAAAACAAACCAACCAGATAAAATGGTATTCAAACAACATTGTATGAAAAGGTAAGGAACCTTTACTTCTTTCTCTCAAAGGACTCAATTCGCCACAAAAATTCATTTTTACTACACAAAGTAATACCCAGCAGTCTTGAACTTTTGTTTATACACAGCACACAGTTCCTACATTGAAAGCATTTGTAGTGCTTTGTGTTGGATGCATAGCTCTCTAAGGAGGCATTGAAAAAGAAATCCTATTTTAGAAGTTACATTAAAAAAAAACAAAACATAAAACCCAAGACTGATTTGGTGTTTGGTGGAGGCTTTTTGGTTTGGTTTTGTTTTTCAGAGAGTCCAACACACAGAAGTTAAATGTGAAAGATAAGACTTAAAAGAACTAAAGAAGATGGAAATAATTTTCAGCAAAGTTTTAAAGAAATGAGTAGTACTGACCTGGTCACAGGTAGCACTGGCTCCACCGGTCTTGCTTCACACCACGGGCTCTTTGGCTGCTCTGCGTACAGAAGAGATGACTGACAGTGCAATGTCAGAGGGGAGATATGGTCAGGAGCAGACCATAATACATTGGGGCTTGATGTTTGCCTCACAGATGTGCTCTCTGAATCACCAAAATTGCTGGTAATGTTGTAATTCATCATAGCAGGACTGCAGAATGCCATCGCAGAATATTCATGTCTGTTTTCCATGTAAGATGAGGGAATACAGACTGGACTGTGTGCTGCTGTCAACGTCGACTGATTACAGCTGTAGGGAACTGGAGAGACGATACCAGCGGGTGAGTTTTTAATTTCTGTTTTATTGCATCCAATATCCTGAAGTGGCAGCAACTGAGAAAAGTCCTTGTGAGAAGATGTACACAGGGACATTTTGAAGCAAGACTGAAGGTTGTTGTTTAAATATTCATCCTAAAATGTTAAGGTATAAAAAGAAAGTTGAATTAAAAAATAAGAAAGTTCTAATAAGAAAATAAGAATAAAATAAGAAAGTCTTTTCTGCAAAAGAAAAAAGGAATCAGTAAACCAGAAAATATTAAAATATCCTGTTAAAACACATTACATGCCAAATGTAGGAATTTACTAGCTTTAAGAAAAAGAAAGCTTTCTAGAACTTTCATAAAAATAAAGGCTAAGACAGATGTTGAGTTTAGAGTCCCTTAAAGAATAATAATAATTTTTAAAAACCTCTTGAAGTCTGAAACAAAGATGCCGGTGACAATTTGGAACCCAACAAAAGTAACTCATTACAACCACTGTAAAACTGCTCTTTCTCAGACCCAAAATTGCCCTACGGTTCACAGCTGTGGTGTGAGTGCCCTAGAAATCAATTCTCTTTATAAAAGCTCATGACCTCCTGCTCCCGCTGACAGTGTCCAACTTCAGTCTTCCCTTCATCAACACAAACATGTAACAGCAGATACTTTGAAAACACACAAACACACACACACACCTCTCTCTCCTTTGCCTTCCAAAACCAGAACTCCACTGCACATCCCTCTCCACAGAGGGGGAGGACATGCAATGGATGTCAGCAAGCAATGTAACTTCAGCACTGAGAGGTCCCTGGATACAGCTCTCCCGAACAGAGCCATTGTAAAAGCAGAAGTCCCAAAACACAGGTATTTCCAAAGCTAACAAGACAAGAAAAAAGCAGTTTTTGAAGGTCCAGAAGTTTTTTAATTTCCTGCCACTCTCCAACCCCATCCCAACTACTGTTCATCCTTCTTCCCACCTGAATCAACTGTCAAAACAGAGACCTTAATTTGCCCAACAGTAAAGACTCTTTGTCAGGTTTGGGTATATCCAAATTATTTAAGGGAGGCAAAATTTTGAAAAGAAAAAAAAGAAAAAACAAACACCAAAACCAACCTCCTAAGGTTGGACCCGTGTCCTCGAAGCATTACTTTTACAGTAACATTTTAAAATTCTTCTTTTTTATTCTTCACTATGGGGTTCATCTGCAATTCATTCCAGCTCTGAAGACTAGACATGCAGCCCTCTCACAGCTTGCAATCCAAAACAATTCTGTTTCCAAAATAGTGAGTTCCAGCCTCCAGAGCTGATAATGCAGTGTACTTTTACAGATGGTAATAAGATCTTAAGATGAAAAATCACAGGGTAATTGAAAAGCCACCCACAGGTTTCCTATTCCGGAAGTGACCAAAGTACTGATACTAAATAATCTTACCTTTTTTCATCTCACGTGACCAAAATACAAGACGAGGAAGATCCAAACACAGGTTTGATGATGTACCAGCAGCCTCCCTGTCCCAAAAATTCTTAGCCAGAATTGTATGGCTAATTGTATTAGCCATTTCTTGTATGCCATCATGGGGCATTCACATATTTATCTCCTCTAGGACCAGATAGAAGCATTAAAAATAAAGTAAGAAATAGTCTTTTGAATAAAATGGACAGTTTTGAGTTCTTCCTCCTCACTTTGCACTCTGTTGATGAAACTGTAGAAATAACCAGGAACTCATTCAAATCGTCTCACGCACTTCAGACCCAGCTGCTGTTTTTTCCTTTGTGGGAAACAGGGAAATGAGATATCTCAGCAGCTGTTCATGTCCAGCAGTTGTTGCACTGGAACTCCGATGCAGCCAAAGCAGGAGAATCTGACCTCACTCCTCACACAATCTACACGCTTCATTTGCTGCAGCCAGATGCTTCACAGTCTCCTTCAAGAGAAACTGAGCATTGTTCAATTTTCGCTGCAAAAAGCACTTAAAATCTCAAAAGTTCAATTGCAGATTATGGGATGGGTAGCCCAAATAATTTTTAAGCAGCAAATGATGAAACCAAGAAATTATCTTAAAACTATTTTCAGTGGTTACTATGAATGGGCCCAGTGAGCACACCTAATTCAAAATGCATTTAAAGCTTCTGTGCAGGTAAAGCTGTATACCATTTGCGATCTCAGAGGCTGCACCTATTCCAGATGCGTGTGGACACTCTGCAGGAGCATCTGGAATGTCCAGCAAGAGCTGACAGCGCTAACTGCGTCCCTCTGCCCCCCTGCAAAGGGCACACTGCGCAAGGGAGCCCCCAACCCTGCTGAGAGAAGGGCCTGAGGGGCATCACAGCAACACCTCTGTCACAGTCAGCCAGAGACATTCTGCTGTGACACCTCGACAGCTTTTGCAGCAGGCAACTGGTTGCGTAGTTTCCTTCAGACATTTAGAAAACTCTACGCACCTATGCTGTAGAAGCTGAGAGAGACCAGAGCTGGTACTACCCAACTTCATGAACTAGAAATCAGCTCAGCTTTAAGTAGTTTTTTTCTGGAGAGGTAATCCAGTAGAACAGTATGCAGGATAACTGCCTATTTAGCAGAAGGACATACTGTCCCCAAAGGGTAACAAACAGTATTTAGAAACGTACGCAGAAGTTACAAGAAGCAAGAGTGAAGTTTGGTTTAGAAAGAGGAGCCCATGCAAGCATGAAAAGTCAGTACCAGCATTCCTCAAAAACAGACTGCTCATAACTTATTTACGAGAGAAGGGACTCTGGATTCCAGGAGGTTAAAGAAAACTCTACTCGTACTCTGCAGCAGACTGCAACGTAGTGAAAAAATAACAGCATTGGCTTGAGATAATTATCTTGGGCAGTAGAAATACTTTAGACACAGTAGACTATGGATCTACGTGAGACCATGTTGTTCACATTTCTTTATACCTAGAGAATTTAGAATGGGAAGCCCAGAGCCTCAGAAATAAAATTAAGCTGATGAAATTATCCAGTATTGCTCAGAAGGTCCTAAAAACTGACTGCTGGATTGTGAAGTTTCAAGGATTGTGAAGTTAAAGACGACTGCAGATTCAGGGAACCACATCTTAAGATTTAAGGCTAGAGAAACCACACTCCACTCACACCAATACCTCAGAAGAAAGCACGATCACATTTAACTCAAGGATTAGAATAAGTAGTGCAACAGGCTACTGTATTTGTTCCATCCTGGTATAATGTTCTTATGTCTTAAGCACCATTCATTAAACAGAAATGAACTTCTACATAAAGTGAACTCCCATTCCAACATCTCCTCCTTCTCTGAAGAAAGATTTTAAAGGTAAGATTCACTTTTAAAGTAGATTATTTAGATCTACTCTATCAGCACTGCACTAGATCTGTACCAGACAGAAACAAAACAGTTATTTGTTATTTTTATACTACAGTCTTCTAGGAGACTGCAAACATTTCAGTCCACTTAAGTCAGTTTAGCTTCAAAAGATGCTTAACAACTGAAATGCCATTATTAAGTAAACAGCCATTTTGTCTGATTCCTTGAGTAACACTTACCATTCACAACTTTAAGTCACTAAGGGCAGGGTTCACATCTGGCATGAGAGAAAATAGTTCTATTGGCTCCAGTACACAGAGGATGACACCGCTATCCATGAGGATGTAGGAACAAAAATGTGAAGTTATCAATGTTCTCCACCCAAAAAACCAAAAAACAGGTTTCTGGTCTTCAAACAGCTCTACTTATTAAACTCTTGAGCATCACCATGCACAACACACCAGATCAGGCACAAGAACTGGTTTAGATGTCACAGTCAAAGAGATACATGGGTAAATAATTAAGCCGTCTGACCTATTTGAACAAACTCAAAAGCTAGTTATTGCACATTACCTATACCAAGTATCTTTTGAAAATCCTTGTATAAATAAATAATTTTTTTTGTTTTGTTTTGGAAAGGGGAAAAAATAGGTTGAGAGAGCAGGCTGCCATGTTTTTGAGCCTGCTTGGAAACATAATACAATAGCTTTTCCTAGAAAAACACAGAAGTCTGCACAAAGTAGTAGAGTGATGGACGTTCTCAGGCACCATTCCATCAACATACACTACAATGTGCTTAGAATTTTACAGGCAAGTCATATATTTTGAGCAAAGACTTTTTTGCAATAGAGAATTAAGATAAACTTTT
Organism: Rhinoptilus africanus; assembly: GCA_013400135.1. Lineage (NCBI taxonomy): Eukaryota > Metazoa > Chordata > Aves > Charadriiformes > Glareolidae > Rhinoptilus > Rhinoptilus africanus. The sequence goes on from VXBO01012813.1 coordinate 385,931, forward strand.
TCTTTGCTAGACTTAAATTAAAGGGCAATCATCCTTCCTTTCGTTCCAATAGAGGTGGTTCAGCAAGCATGCATTCCACTGCCCCACAGCCCCTCGGTCATCTTGCAAAGCGTTCCATTAATATTCTGCTAAGTTAAACTTTACACAACTCACCACAACAACAAACTGAATCATTTTCTCAAAAACTGATCATTAAAGGAAAATCATTCCTGATGAATAAAACAGCACTTGTGCTTCAAGTTTTGTGAAAAACATTACTCATTAAACACAGCAGTGCCAGATATTGCCAACAGAAGGCATATATGTAAGCAAGTTTATTACCTGAGAAGGACTAGATGCAACAAGTAGAGGACAGATAGGGAAGTAAAAAGCAAATAAAGCTGTCTGTCCAGACCTCAGATGTTATACTCATGCCTGCAAAATTAATTGCCTGTTGTCAATGAGATCAAGAACTCTTCTCCAAAAAATATTGCGGATTAAAAAGCCAAGGGCAAGAATACTTTGAAACATTTAAGCAAAATTGGCCTGTCTTAGCCTTTGTGTTACTGAGAACATTGACAACTTCTAGGTTATTCTAAATATTCATAAATATATTTCAGGGCTCAATGCATCTGACATACACAGAAGCACCACGGGAACTGGGTTTTTCCACCAGAGGAACACAAGACTTCAGATGGGTTTAACTGCAGTCTGCCGTTCCCTGGAGTTACAAAGACAGCAAAGCCACTTTTCAGAAAAAGTGCACAAGCCAGAAGTAGAGATTACAGTCACAAGTCAGTGCAAGGGGAATTCCCGTTGGACAAATGAAAAAATTCTCCACAGTGAGAATTAAGTACAGGAACAGGATACCCAGAAAGGCTGTGAAATCTCCATCTTTGGAGATACTGAAAAACTGGACTGAAAATGGCCCTGAGCAAGCTGACCTCACTTTGAGCAGGGCGCTGGATTAGCTGTCTCCACATGTCCCTTCCCACCAGATATTTTTTATGACTACATTCATCCACTACTGGAGGCATTCATAGCAGAGGAAATTCCATTTTACCTGTTCTGGAAAGAGTGAAGCACATCAAAGGATCATTAGTTGGACACCTTGGACACGGACCACCTCGTCAGCTTTGTTCAAGAAGATGAGAGCCGTGGATCTTGTTCAAAGACAGCCAGCATTTAACACTTCACGGTACATGAGAACACCTGCCTTGTGTACACTGCAATGGAATTAGTTCACTAGAAGGCATACAAACAACTGGAAAAGTTTTTCAGATCTCAGTTCAAACTAGACTTAAGACTGACTGTAGTAGTTTTTAGCCTTTCAATTTGCAGACCCTTAAAATGTTACCAGACCTCAGAATGGATTTAAGCTTTCTGTGATTTGCATTTCTTGCATACATTTCATAGACTTAAGGATCCAGAGACCAGAAATGGAGAGCCACTATGCTGCCCAAGTATACAAATGCAAACTGAGACTTCAGCTCCTTTACTCTCCCTGTCATTACTTTAAAGTACAGCGCACTCAATACATATTCCATCAGAAAGTATATTTGAATTTCAGTGTGAAAATTTTAGCATGTTCCACCAGAAAAGAAACATCTATTAAAACTATTACACATGTAGTAATTACAAGGATCTACCAGAAGAATTTGTAATCACACTTCAGTCCACAGCAGTATCATGGCAGAAGCCAGTACACAGAATATCAACCTTGTCCAAGAAGAACTTTATTATTAAAAGATTATCTCCCTCTGATGCGAGGAAGGGCAAGGAAAAGCGGCAGAGGCTGGACTATTTTCGTGGAGCTGGGATGTGCATCTGTATTCAGCATCTCTGAAGCACACTTGAGTCTTTTAGCACACACTAACTAACTAAAATAAGCTAATTCTTAAGAAGTTAATTCTGAGAAGTTAATTCTTGGTTTGATGATCAGAATACAGCTCTGTGCCAACAGCAGGGAATACACAAGTTCCTTGGGTTAGGGAGGAATGAATTTTTTTCAACCACCATTTCTCTCTTAATGGCAGTGAAGAATGAGCATATAGGAGCCTTCGTCCACCTCATTACTCTCTAGTCATTACAAAAGCCTGTATTGAAGGACATCTTTAATTTGCATGACTCTGATGAGAAACAGAGCACCACATTCAATCATCTGCCTTCAAAAAAGGGCAAATATATATATGGAGAAACCATCTTATTTTTCCCAGTAGGATTTACACACGGCTTGGTGGGTTACTAAATAACTGTATCTTAGTTATCGGTGTGCTCTAGGCATGAACTGGCATATGGACTGAGATTCTTTGACTCAAGTCAAGTTTTTTCTGTTTACTCCTATAAAAATTCAGCATCTCCCATATTAGAAATAAATAAATTGGGGACTGAAAATACCACTGCATTTACTCTCTGTTCCCACAGCAGCTCCCCCCCTCAAGTCTGTGAGGAGATACGGCAGGCGCACACAGACCAGTGCCAGCAGCAATGCACTCATGCCAGGCAGACATTTAAGAGAGAAAAGGGAGGGGAAAAAAGTCAATATGTGAAGAAAACCAAGTATATCGGTCAATAGGAATAGAGCAGAAATTGAAACTTCCTGTTCTCTCAGGGAGAGAGACTGTCTGTCTTGCTTTCTGAGGAAAGCAAAGATGAGAGATTTTCCCTGGCAGGACCTGTCCATCACTAGGCATAAAAACCTGTGATGAGATCAAGAGCCCTTTGGCCAATGGACAGTAGAGTAAGGTCATAACTGCCCTTAAAACCTAGACCCCCTGGCAATCTATAGGCAACAAGATTAGAAAGGTGGGTAGACAAAAGGACATATCCCCAAATGACTAATTTAATGAACTAACTCATTTCTGCAGCACATGCTATACCACCTGAGGATCTGCTCTGCCATAGCTCCAAAGCATGGGGTGGGAGTTTCTGTTTGACATGTATGTCGGTGAACGCAGGATTTCATTTCTCCCAGCTAAACAGACGTGATGCACTGGCTGTTCCTTTGAGCATGCCATGCCTCGGGCTCCTCAGGTGACCTCTTGCTTCATGAGGCTGAGAAGCAATGTTGATAACCATACTTGTCTTTGGCATAAGAAAATCTTCCTGACAAGCACGCTGACAGGGAATCATTTTTTCAGATCTAGGTGACCTGAAGAGTGGGGAAAAAGCAGCAGACTTTTTCTTGTCAGACCAATGTGCAATATCCCTTATTCCGCTCTCTCCTCCCCCAAATAAAACCATCTTATTTACTGTGTTTTTTCCAGACACCTTCTTTACTATGCAAATTATTTATGCTGTAGGATTAATTTACTTTAACAAAAGAGTCTGTTTCAGCAGTGGCCTTAGTAAGCAACAAGCCTGGAACCTCTTCAACTAACAGCACTTGTCCACGTTGTTTTCAAGACAGCCCGTTGTGTCTGCCCGAGAAAAACGTGCCACATACAGGATGCCTTTTCCATCCCTGCCACCCAGGCAGCCACCGCAGCTGCGGAGCTGGACTGTGCTTTGGGAGACACGAGAGCCTGGCTTCACTTGTGTGACTGTGACAGCAAGGAGTGTCCGGTTCGCATCTTGCTCTACTCGGTATGCAAATAACACACCTCATACATATGCGCCTGCCTTACCTAATACATGGTTGCCTTACCTTTTACTGCACAAAGCAAACTTTTGTCTTTTTAGTCATAAAACTTGAATAAACAACCTTTTCTGTAATTGGATAGAAATGAAATCTATGTATGAATACGTAAGAAATGCAGTACAGTTTTAGTTAGTTTTCTGGTTTTAGCTATAAGGCAATTTGTTTCCTTATTGGAATTTATGTAGAATATTATTTCACTAGTATTCCTTTTGCCATGCATCTTCATATTAACAGAAAATCAAGACTAAATATTTTTGCCCCTGCAATTTTATTCTTACTTCTTTAAAAAGAACAGCTTTTGCGATGTGGTTATTTGATAGCTAATTTTAATGACTTAAAAGACTTACAACTACCTGACAAATTAGTAATTATGCCGTAACTTTTCTCTCATCATCACTAATTCACTGAAGTAACACAGAAACCAAGGCATTGCTTATTTTTGCCTTTCGAGCTATGAAACACTGTTATAATGCTGCATGAATCCCCAGATCAGGTATGTTTAACATCAGCCACAGCTAACAAAAGTTTCTGTATACGTTTTAGTCCCTTAAACAAAAAAAGCTGTTCTAGATTTGTCTCATTATTAACCTGGACATGAAAACCTGCCTTTTACTGTGAGTAAAATCCTGTCTCAGCTGAGTTTGTCAGAATTTTGTTGTTGACTCACACAGGTGGACATTTGTCTAATGTATTAATTTAGATAAAACTGGAATGTCCTCCTAGTCTTATTAAAATGAAATGTGAGAAATTATTCTGGGATTTCTGAGCTTCGTATTTCCTGTCTCTGGAGGAATGGACCAGTAAACTCTTCTATGTGAATATTTCTGGCTGCTAGCAAAAGCACGTTGCAGGTAACTGAAGAAGAGCACAATAACATAGTGGATATAACGTCTGTTCAGCCCCCTGGATCACCATCCCTTTTCACTGTAAGCTCTTTGCTACTTGTACCTTTAAGTCAATACTCAAGAACCAGAATGAAAACTAAGTGTATTTAAAGAGATCACATCTTGATGTGACTTTATAGTGGTTTTAATTAATACATTTTAATCCATTCTTTATCAGAATATCATCATAGATGCTCACAGTGGATGATTTATTGAAGGCAATTTTGCAAATGCAACATTTTAAGAACATCTCTAAAACTATGAGTATTTTCTTCCTAAGATATTTTAAGTTTATCAGGTTACCAACAAACAAATCACTAGGATATAAAATAATTTTTATGATTCCACTTTCTCCAGCAATACTTGAAGCTCTGTTAACTAATAATCATAATTTAGGGCACTTAAGAGATCAGCTGTAAAGAAGCATTAGATTCAGTCCATCCTTTCAGGTCTAAGATTTTTATTGTTATTTCTCCTTTGAAAGGCTGAGGAAGCTGAACTGTTCACACACATACACACAGAGCTCCCAGTCTGAGAATGGAGAGGCTACAGCTGTTTTCCTCTAACCCTGTGTTACAGTCACTGTGTCTGCAAAATGTAAGTTACATCTTATTTAAAAATATATACAAAAGCTAAGAAAGAAAAGCAAAAAGGAGGATAGGGACAGAGGGGTGATTCTATGTTTAAACTTTGTTCACAAACACAAAGAGAATGTTTGACGAAGTTCTGAAATAGCAAATAAAAGCTCTAAAGCTTTAAATTAGGAATACAAAATGTATTTATTGCTTAACTAAAGGCACCATACTTTGGTCTTGGATTTCTCCAACAACAAATGAGCAAGGAATGTTAAGGACAGGAATGAGGAAAGAGACTGCTGGTAATAGTCAGCACATCAGAATCAAATGCTAAATGACTTTATGTTCAAAGGCAGTTTCTCGTGCAACTCATAGCCATATCAAGACTTTCTCTGCACATAAATGGTAATTTTGCAGCATTCTCCATGTAACAAGGCTGAACTCTTTCCCAAAAAGAAACAGCACATTTACCAATCATTGCAAGGTCTGAACTGCATAATTTGCTGTTTATCTGCAATTTCTCCAGATTGAAATGTATTTTCTCTAATAAAACCTCACTTATAAAACCTCCAAGGTAAAAAGACCAGATCGTTCTTTTCAGTGCTGGCCAAAAGTCTTTACCCATTCAGGCAGGTGGGTTCTAATGGGTCTGATGAAGATTTATGCATGTGCTGTCCAGTCTTTAGTTATTGTTAAATATACCTTTTAGCATTTCCAAAAGCAAATGTAAGTAACAGGCTAGTATATTCTTGTCTAATAAGGAAGATCCTTGTCAAAACTGAAGTTCTCATTAAAAGAATGTAAAGCTGTATCACTGACTTTAATATAGGAACTACTTAGATAGACACAGCAACTGTAAGATCCAATCCTGAGACATTTGTCAGTATGAGACCTGGAATTTGAAAAGCCTGATCCACAGTCCAGTCAAGTCAATGAGGAAACTTACAATAATTCCAATTTGCTTTGAATCAGGTGCTAAAAAATACTATGATGCTAAGAAGTGGCTTTTACCCTTTATTAGCATATTCATTTGTGCAGTTTTCCAAAAACCTTAAAAAATCCAAACTCCTAAGTTATGTTCAAAAATACTCCTTCTGTTTTTAGTGCAGCAATCCTATTCTAATTAGATTCTTTAGCCAAAGTATTAAAATATAGCAAACTTCCACAATTTTCTTTGAATCCTCAAAGAATTATCAAAACAAGCCTGTTGAAAGATCATTATATCTGCATTAACTGATAGACTTTAGGAACAAATGTGCACTGGAACTAAAAAAAAAAAACTCCCGATAATTTAACTATCCCATTTCGCTTACAGAGGTTACTGTTCATAAATCCAGAAGCTATCTATTGCAGAGCTTTGGCAACATTTAAAATAGGAAATATTTTATTCAATATAGCACGTACCTGATTGACACTGAATAGGGTTTCTGCTCTTTATAAATGTTCTGACAGCATTACATGTCAGCAAGGTTTTCACATAGCAATTCTGGATTTGTTTTCCTTCTTTCCTTTATCTCTTGATTCTAAAGCAGCTGTGCCCACCACCACTTAGTCATCAGATTTCAAATATGAATCTTTTCAAAGCAATGTGATGCCAGCTCATCAGTGCAAGATTACACGGATACTATCAGTGTTTCCTTTCCCTGTGAAGGCAAGACCTAAACAGAAGTTCCTCCTCCTCCTTTCTGACATAACAAGCTTCTGAATTTGTCGTTCACTGCACTTAAAGCTCTTACATGATTGAATCGTTTTATAAGCCAAGTATTCTCATATTTAGCACAGAAATATGAATGATTAAATAACCAGCAATTCAGGAAGCAAATACTGAGATTTAAACAAACTTTTTTTTTTTAAATCAAACTTTTTCTATCTTTCTCACAGGAAAACCTGAAACATAATTAACATTTGCTCTGAACCAGCAATGTACTCAGACATTCTGGGCGACATGATCAATAAACTACTTTGGCATTGTTTTTAAACACCAGATGCGTAAACACAGACAACAAGGGATTTATTATTTTTTTCTTGTGTAACTACATTCTTTTTCAAACAAAGCAAATTAACTAGAAGCCATTTGATGTAATATCTTTATTTTACCAAATTAACATTTATTAAAATAGAAAAATAAAAATTGAAGACATGCAGCAAGGTCCAGTTCTCAATTACACATTGTGATTGCTTTAAAAATGATTGATTAGTTGCACAGCATTAACCTCATTTACTCTAGGGAAGCTGACATGCTTGATACACTTGGAAAAAGACTGATGTTTTTCATTCTTGCATTTTAGACTCCAAAATACCTCCAAGTGACACAACCTTCTGAAATCTCTTGTCTGAGTTCGGAGATTTGAGTGTTGTCAACCGATGCAGCTGCAATAGTCCTGCCCCCTTTTGCTATCCACAGCTTCTCTGCAAGCACAGCCAGGACCAAACCAAGGTAGGATTGCTGTCCACTCGGTCAGCCATTCTCATAATTACTTCATGCTAATGCAATTTTCTCTCAGCATCACATTTGCCTTTCCACCTTGTTTCTATGTTCTTTTCCTCAAGCCTCCCCATTTCCTCTCATTACTATTTTGCAGGTCCAAAGACACCTTCTTTTAATCTAAAATTCCTTTTGTTTTGACAGATAGAGCCTTTTGCAACCTACAGGGATTCAAATACCTACTTCCAGCACTTTTTGATGATTAGTTCTTACATGGAGTCAGACTTGTGTCTATTCAATCCCATTTGTTCCTGTAGTAACCCTTAAACACCGTTTAAAGGCAAAGTCATATTCTCTACCATCCTCAGCACTAATGGGATAAGAACATAAAGGTTTACTCCTAAAACCTTCAGGAGTGCACCTCAGTTGTTCTCATGCTGCTTTCCCCTCACATCCTGACATAGCCCCTAAACCATCTGTACCAGGCCCTGGTCCTGTGAGTCTTTAATCTAAATACCTGACCCTTACCAAAGCTCCCCTCTATTTTTACTGGTTGTCCTCCTGCCCCTTTCACAAGACAGTAACAGAGACTCTATTGCCAAAAGGTCCCTTATTTTCCACAAATGGATGGCAAAATCTTTTAAAACAAGGAAGGAGAGAGGGGATGCTACCAATAGCCGGCAGAAGTTAGACTTACAAGGACATCAGTGGGGTCAAGAGATCCTTACAGCTGTCTTCTGCCCATGAAATCCAAGGGAAGTCAACTAGTAAAACAGACACCTGCCTTTTTTGGGGTAGATTTACTGAAGCTACAGCAGTCCATGTCATCAGTCACATTACAGCACACAAGGTTTCTGCAGAAGAAAATTGTTCTGTATTTGACTGCCTTCAATAACTTCAGGTGTGTTGCCACAGGAATATCTAAGAGCTAATACACATGTTCTGCCTGGCTAATATTAGAATAATAAGTGTGCACTGCTGCAGAAGTGCTCACAAAATGCAGATCTAAGAGGGAAATGGGGAACAAGGACAATGGATACCAAAAAAGCATTAGGGGTAGCATTAAGTATTTATCTGTGAATTTTACCTTTCCTCTCCATTCAGATCTTCTCTCAGGAGACACAGATAGTTTGGGTAACATAAGCAAAAACCTTCAATCAAGGCAAATTAAGATTTTATTAAGGATTTTATGTCTTAGATAAGAAGATGGAGTAAAAAGTAACTAGATAATCAGGAACAGGTTGTCAGTAAACCAAGAAAAATAAGTCAAGTTCTCTTCTTTCTCTTTTATATATATAATGTCTATTAATGTTGCCTAAAACAATATAAAATGAGAAGGCCTTTAATTAACGTATTTATCATAGCTTTTTTGGGGAGGTGAGTGTCAAGACAGGAGTTTCCATGCATAGAAAGGGATGATTAGACTCTGAGCTACAGCAGTTTTGAACTGGAGCAGCACCTGCCTAGCAGACATGTGGAACAGCTACGAGGAGCCTTGCGACAACACACAAGACAAAAATAATCCAAATAAGCTAGAGATCAGGATGGTACACTCACCTGCGTGTACAAGTGCATGAAGGAGAATACATTAATGCCAATACATTCAAAAAGCAGTTCTCTTAGACAAAGGTGTTGTAGTGAATAAAATGGGTAAATTTACCTTTTTGACAACCCAGGCCCATCACTCATGAATGGATAAAATCTGTGTTGTTCCAGATACATAGAGTTACTTTTATCATTATCACCTAAAATTACACAAGATTGAGCAGCTCCTGGGACCACCGGATTCACCATGCCAACTGTATGGTGTATATTGTCTGTATACTCCCCAAGAAAAGCACCAAGTTTTCTTCTCAGCATTACCACTGTATTTAGTTCCTCGAGTCTCATAGTCATGGCTTGGCTTTCTAGCAAACTCACACTATACCTGTGATTTGAAGAGTGTTTTGACTTGAGGATTCACCTAACAAAGAACCCTTTTAGCACCTCCCACAAGTTTTAAAGGTGTTAGAGTAAAAGGATCACACTGAAGGAAGAGTGAAGAAAAAGGGCCAGAACAAAACTGCAGAAGGAATCTTTTTGTATAGTGTTCATCGGTGTTTACATGTTCTTGCATATCTATTATTAAATTGCTGTGGCAATCTCCTTAAGAACACCCGCTGATAGCTGTAAAAAAACCCTACACAATTTCATCTCAGTATCTCATATATCCATAAAAAGAAGTAAACTTTAAGAAAAAGAAGGATGCAATATTAATTTGCAGACATAAATATCACAATTATGCCACAAAGAATTTGAAGGAAACTACCCATCCCTGTATTGTCTGGGCAAAAGTATATTCTCCACATCACCTGTGGGTATCCAGTGGGTGAACACCTTGCTCTGCTACCACAGTTTCCACCCCAGCACCACACACTTTATTCCCTAACTATTGCCAAAATAAATGAAAAAGCAGTATCACAAGGGAAGGCTTATTTCCACTCCACACAGAAAAGCTTCTGTGAAAAATTACCAACTTTAAATAAACCTAACAGGTTCACAGCACCTCCAAATCTGATAAAGTTTTCAGCCACAATTACAGACCCTCTCCTTGAGGCTCCTAGCGACATGTGACATGTCTGGATGCTGCAATATATTCAGATTGCATCCAATGCTAGCTGCAGGTCCCGAAGGTCCACTCTTTCGAAGCTCAGCTGCAGTGATAGCAGCTCTGCCACTGCACTAGGGAGAGACCAATAAAAATAAGGAGTCCACACCACTAAGGATTCTTTCTTACTTGCATTCCAAGGAATCCTGTTATCCAGATCTCTTATCTAGTAGGCTGGAATTAAAGAAAACAATTTCTCATAGGATCATCCTTTAGAGAGAAAACAAAAAGGCATCTAAAGTTTTAGATGTTAAATATTAAATTATTGCAATATCCATTATGATTCAAGATTGCTGTAGTATTTTATTCTATTTTCAATTACTTGCAGTCTTGTCAGGAGACAACTGAGGTCAAAGGCTGAAAGTCACTAGCTGAGCACACGGAACTAGTGCTTCTTGATTCTATGCAAGAGACAATTTTCTCTTTCTCCAACTCACCTCATCCAATAAAGATTCAACAGAGGTGGTTTTGAATTTAACTTGAATTTAAAAGTAGGAAACCTGGGTTTCCAGATACTCGGCATGGATCCAAAACTTTTATATAAATCATACATGAGAACCAAGCAGTCTCCATACCACTATGCAGCATAGAGTATTACTAAAGAGGAGATTTGGTCTGCTGGGTCCAAAGTATTTCCTCTACTGCCACAGCTCAAACTCCCTTCTGCCCTCACCAAGGTCTTTCCAGATACAAGCCATGATTCATGGTCTTGCAGCATATTCCTGTAATTTCCCTTGGATGCCTGGGCCTTGAATACACTGCTATAGTAGAACATGTCTATTAGGAGTCATATGTCCTGCAGTAGCACTTAAGTTATTATAATTAAACATTACTTTTCTTCTGAGATCTTAACTTACTTGCTGATGTTGTGAAGGGGGCAACACTGCTCTCCCAAAAACAAAACAAAAAAAAGATCTTGTTTCTCCAGCCTTCCTGCTTCCAGAGAAGTTGGCCTCTGGAGATGACAGAAATAAAGTCTTTTCCATAGCATGAGCGCTTTCTTGTCCATACACAACCATAGTCAGGTCACAGAGCAGGATTTTGCTTCTTATTGTCCAAGAGAGAAATACTCAATTCTCTCTTCTCCTTTTCACTTACTTCCTATGTTCTCCAGGGTTTCAACCTGTTACTTTTTCCCCAAAGGAATTCTTTCCTATGCACAACAGGGCTAAAGACAACAGAGTAATTTCCCATCTACTCTACCGTTACACTAGCCAAAACTTTCTTTTGAGAAGGGTCTTAGTAAGTCCTCTTGATTTAATCTAGCCTAGTCTACTAGACAAGTTCAGAAAAAAAATAATAAAAGAAAATATAATCCTTATAGCATGGGAGTCCTTGGAGAAGGCTGCTTTCCATAAAGCCACAAAGAATCAGCAGAGAATTAACTACTTTACATACTGGATAGGTGATATAAAATGTGAACCATGCAATTACGGAAAATAACAACTGCTTTGAAGGATGTGACTGATGTCATACACCTGCTTATTAGTTCTGCTCAGTCTAAGATTACAAATGATTGCTGCCTCCTTTTTTTGCTATGATTTTACAAGAAAGTAGGCAACAGGAGGGGGAAGAATAGTTGGGCAAGACAGAGAAGTACTGCTAGCTCAAAGCTATCACTAATGAAGTGGCTTTCGTACATGGATGAAATGTAACTGGTTATATCCACTGCTCTTCAGTAGATTCTCAACAGACATCAAGAAAAGTTGTCCTTAATTCAGAGTCTCTCTTGTAATATAGCAAATATACTCAAGCAAACTGAAATATATTTTCTCTCCTCTGCAGACAACCTGAATCATCTAACTAGCAAACCAAAGGTCAAGATGCAGAAGGTTCTGCCAGTGGAAGAACAAGAGAAGAGAGAGAGTTAAAAGCCACCTGGAGTGGCTGAAAGATTCCCAAAGTATTTACAACAATTGAAGCAACTGAGCTTTATTCGTTGATCAATGCAGACACTGAAAAACAACTTGTCCTTTAAGGAGTCTGTTTAAAAAGAAATCCAACCATCACAAACACCACAGTGGTGAAAACTCCCGTTTCTCTTTTGAATGTCACCACAAAGAAGTACATACAAACAAATGGTGACTCTTCCCACTTATCTTTTTAATTCACAGTTTTCTGAATCAGACTCCATTTTGCAGCAAGTTGTAGTTCAACTTCCCCTTCAAAAATAATCAGTCTTCAATGGCAGCAGTTACTGGCTGAGGTCAGACTGGGTCATCTCCTCTCATCTGACAGATCGCTGCCATCACCAGCAGCAGTGTCTCTCCCTTGGCTTCTCAGGAGCACGTGGTCCCTCCCCATCCCTTGTGCGGACTCTAGAGCTCCCCTGAGCCGGGAGAAGTCACTTCAGCTTCTGAACTTTGCAGAAAGCTATGCCAGCAAAAGGAGAGGGAGGGATGGAGGGAGGGAAAGAGGGAGCTGCTTTTTTTTTTTTTTTCTTTATTTTTTCATCTGACTGTCAGGCTAGTAAGATGAATCTGCTCCTTGAGAGGTCAAACAAATGGCAAACCAAGAGAAAGGCAGGGCTGCACCAGAAGGAGTGAGGGAATAAAGACTGCTCCTTTGCCTGACTGCAAACTGTTCCATCAGATCAGCTCCTTTCTTCCTGCAAGGAGGACTTCTAGCTACGGCTAAGGCACTGACTGGATAAAATTAGAGGATAAAATTAAATTCAAGTCAGACCACACATCCTGTATGCACCCCTCCTCCCCCATCACCCCAAACTGCGGATGAGTCAGCCCCCTGCCCAAATTCATTAAGAACCATGGGGTATCCCTTTTCCCCTTGCTCCCCAAGCAAACCCTCCCTTGCCATCCAGGGAAGTAACGCTACAAATAAGACCCAGCAAGAGAACAGGATGACAGGCAGCAGGAGCCAGCATAAGGTGCCACAAAAACAACATTAAGGTATTTTCTAGACCTTGAAAGGCCCTGTTGCCTGGTTGTTCTCCTACAGCACTCTCCTGCACTCACTCCACTTCAGTTTTACTCTACACCAGCCTTCTCCCACTTCTCAAAACACATCCCTTTCCTACCTTTCTGGCTAGCTGATCCATGACCTACACCCACCCTCTGAAAAGAAGTGCCTTCCTTCTTCTATTCCAATTACCCCATAACACAGAGAATGGATCCAGATTAAAATGTACATGGTGGGAAAAAAATCAAACCCAATAAACAAAAAAAGACATACTTTCTCAAGGAAAGCAACAAATAGAAGAAATCTAACTTAAAACAGTTCTCCATAATAAATACAACAATAAAATGTAAACAGCATATTCAATGGAGTCATGAAACATCAGCATTTTACCAATAACAACAGTTAATACTGTTAAACAACAGCATTTTTACCGATAAACTTTAGAGCTAAGGTGCTGTGATGCAGAGACAGAACATTTTGGAAGGGGTTAAATTCGTACAGTAGGGACATGACTTCTGCACTGTCCCAGGGAAGCAGCTCCAGATTTTCAACCAAAAAAATTCTTGAGGGATGGAGGACCTAGTATATTTCAAGACTAATCAGGTTTGCTCTTCATCCAGAATCACTAGGAATTTAGGCAACATCTTAAATGCAAATAGGCTGTCAATGTAGTAGAAGTTTAGAGAAAATCTGCTGCCAATGTATTAGCACAGAACATATTGCTTTCACCTATTACCCTGCTAAAGCAAATATAACTGGGGAAAGGGAAGTAGCAGAGCCTGAATTGCTTGAATTGTTGGGAAAAAAAACCCAAACCCCCACAATCTCAAAGAAGTCTGGCTATCCAGTTGAGGGGATCAACACGGATAATCAGCTGGGTGACTTGCTCTGTTGAACTCTGCCCTCTCTGTTGCCTGGTTTCTCAAAGCTGGAAGGATTGGACTCTGATTCCCTACTAGAAGAGGGATAGCAATGGGGAAAGAGAGTAGCAGCAGATAAGCAACTGGACCGCTCTATTTAAAAAAAAGATTATCACCTAGTGCTCTACATAATACATTGGCAGAATAAAATCCAGTCTTCAGATCATTTGTCTTAACTGTTTTATCCTTTTTTTTCCCAGAAGTAGCCTGATTCTTATACTTTAGCACATTAACTCAATAAGGTATGAGGCCAGACAGTCAAGGGAACTGCATCTTTCAGCACTCCTCCTGTATTCATTGCTGAAGCACAGTTCAGGGAGAGGAAGACTCTGAGGGTGAGCTCAGAAGTAGCTTCCCATGTTCCAATTATTGTTAAACAAAGGGGCATATAATTGTTCCCACTTTCAGTCAGAATGGAAAGCAACTAGCACACCCATCAGCTTGAAGGAGATTTTTACCCAGCATTGAAGGCTGTGAAAAGAAAGAAGCAACAATGGTTAGTTTTCAAAGGGGAGCTTCCATCTAAAAGTCCAATAATGCAGAGTGCACTTGAAAGGACCAGGGCCTGGACACATAAAATCAGCACCCAAAATTGAGAGAAACTTGACATTTTAACCTTAATCTCTTTCTGTCAGTTTCCTCATTTACAAGATGAAGGACAAAGCTCTGAGAGATCCTCATATGAAACCCAGAGGCAGGAAAAAAGATAGGAAAGGACATTCACAAAATCCACAGGATTGTGAAAACTGGAAACAGCAGAGACAGCAGTCATTTACTTGTGCTGCACTAGTTCTGAATGTAATAAAGAGGGTGTTAGAGACTTGCAACAGCGGCTGTAGTTGAGTGCAAACAGCATCCTTACTCATCTCTTAAAGCTATTTTATCCTCAATAGCCAAAATATTCATGAACATTAGAGATACTTCACCAATTAATTTCCCATTTTTTCAATCTCTGCCTGGTCAGCATCATGCAGAGATGTAGTAATAGCGATGGTAGGAATTAGGAAGAAATAGAACAGGCCTCTCAATAAAGGGTCATGCCTGAACAGATTTAACACATAAAATAACGACTCTATTCAATTATTTCATACAGATGAAACCTTTGTAACAGGCAAACTAAAGACATCTGGCTAGTTATCTCTTTTGAGAGATTTAGAGAAAAAGTCAGAAGTGTATACACATGAAGACAAAGTCAAAAGAAATAACATATAAAGATGCATCCTGCCCAGGGCAAACAGCAAAATTGCCAAGCAGAAAATACCAGTCCACTGCTTGAAGAAGAAAGAAAAACATCAGAAATGGATTAGGGAGAGAAATATAGGGATAAAAGGCACAGATATTCACCAGATTGCCTTTTTTTTTTTTTTTTGTGATTCTGTGCATGAACTAGAGAACAAAACTGTTTTTTACTTCTCCTGTCTCCCCATTCCCTACCTGCAGTATCCTCAAATTTATTCCAAAGTCTCTAGTCATATGTAGGGATTTTAAATTATTTCTGGCAAGATTTCAAACTAGGGAGCACTGAACACACATTAAGTCAACCATTAATAGTCCAAGCATATTTAGAATTTAGCATATAGTCACAGCTTGTTTTATATTAGAAAAGACCTTTGGCCTTCTGCACAGCCCACCCTACTTCCTTACTCCACTGAAAACAAATGATTCCATGCAATTGCAGTCGTGCAACTGGAGAAGAGCACACCACCAAGTAGACGAAAGCTTCAACCAGTTCTTACAAGGCTGGCCCATATTTGATGAGAGCAAAGGAAAAATTTATCTTCCCGGCAAGAAGCAAAAGGCACACAAAGATCTGCATTTCATGATCTTTCCCTTCAGTTTTTCATCACACCTCTCATCGGATGACACTAGAGGGGCACCAGCTAGCAAAGCAGACCAAGGCAGGAGACCCTTCCTATAAAAAGGCTTTGAAAGATATGAGCCCATCATCTGTGGTAGCCACTCCTGAAGGCTGGTGACTATTGCAGAAGTACTAGGAGGAATTAACTGCATACTGCTGGTTAATCCACTCTCTTCCAAATGTTAAACTAGATTATTTTTTTTTTAAAGTGTGTTCAGCACTGAAAGAAGAACCTGTAATTCTGAAGCTGACAGATTTCTATACAACGTATTTACGACATTCAAATTATTTCTGCCAATGCCTTTTGCAGTCTTGGAAGAAAGAGAAGGCCAGCACAATGAAGGATGCTTTTGTGTAATTTACATAGTTAGTTTCTGGTTGATATTTAAACTATTTCTTGCACATGAATTGTATATTCTGCATCCCTATCAGCAAATTGCATTCAGCATCTAACTTGTTAAATGGTTTCCTCTGTCAGGAGAATGTTCCCGCTGTAATGGTGATATTTTATCCTGTCAAAAAAATGATTAGGCTAAACCATCTTAGTAAATACCATAAACTACCCAATAACATCAGAAATTGAAGATGTACAAAGGCTATTCAATTACTCAGGAAACTTCTAAATTTTCATCTAACAGAACTCATTTTCTGCTTGAATGAGTAATCAAGAAAATATAATTTTCTTTTATATTGATCATGGTATAAGGCACAGCCTAAGGACAGGAACATAAAATGGTCTATTACATTTTTCTTTATTAGTGTTAGAAAATCATTTTCAAAACTATTTCACTGATTTTTTTCTGGGAAAGGAACCTCCTTTCTAGATATTTTTATGCCCTGTCTCCAGATTCTTAGCTGTGCGAAACTGTCGCTGGTGGAATGGCATGGTATCTCTAAGAAGTTCAGTCTTTGCTGAAGTCACTGCAAGTCTTGACATTAAATTCACCATGGCCAGGATCTCTACTTCCATATGGGATTAAACTGCAGGAAAATTAGCATTCAAAATCCAGAATCACCCCAAGACTTCATTGACTGGGCTTTACTTGCTTTCTGTGCCAAAAACAACCAAAGAAAAGCAACCACAAACAGCATATGCAGGTTCCCAGCATCTAAAAGACCTGAAGCCTGTTAGCTGAGCTCACCAAAACAAGTGAGGTTTTATATCACTGTAGAAGGTTTTGATATGAGGGCTGCTTGTGGGCTACTTCTGTGCCTCAGGGAAACTAAAACCACCCCTGGGATGGTAGAGGGTTGCTAAGAGCAGCCCCAGCAGTGCTACCCATCTTCTTTCTCTTGACTGCACCCACTTGCCAAGATCTGCTCACGTCACGTGGCGAGTACCTCAAGTGTGGAGCACTGTTACGCCAAACTCCACTCTCATTAGTGAAACAACCTTGGTTAAACATGTCTTCCAGAGCTGGGATACACTACTAACACATATAATCAGAAACATATCAACTTGAAGGTGATCCAAAGGTAGCAAAAATATTTCTTCCCAGAAGTCACAATTCATAGCTTTGGGGAAACAGACTGTTTTACCATGATGTAAAATGCAGTAAGACTGGATTTACCCACTATTTCCTAAGTTGCATTTTTGGGGATAAAAAATACCTGTATTAGACCTACCTGTAATAGACCTAATTATCTCCTGACTCCAACTTGCACTCATACTGATTTTGACTTCATTTGAGTTCCTTCCAATTTCCCATACTGTGAAAAGTGTATTAGGCTACTAGGACAATTTATACAATCTTAATCGGAAAAGCACACTGTAAATACTTTCCATGTTCTGGAATATGACATGTTTAATCTAGATAAAAGTTTCTTTAAATGACTTTCTAAACTGTGAGTGTTTTCTCGCTGCCCATAAGCGAACCTAAATTATTCCACAGTTTTAATCCCTAGGTTTTTCCCATGAAAAGCCTAAGGCATGTTCCTTAATACAAATGCATTTCCAGAGGATAAGAAGATAATAGCTGTCAATGATAAGTGAGAACCTGCCCATAGTCTAATACTTCCTGGTTTTTCTTTCTTCTCCTAGTAATAAATTTGAAGTTCTTGTGTACGTGTACAATTACAGTAACTGGATGTCTTTCATCCAACAAGTCATGTTCCCAGAAGTATCATGAAGAGCAGTAAGGCAGAGATAAGATGATAAGATACTGAACGTTTTGTTTCTTGTAATGAGAAAGAAGAAAGTTTTTGATCAGAAACTGGTTACTTGTGATAATTTCTTCTTCTTCTACCTCCTATTCAGACACAATGGAATGGGAGTCATGAAAATGTGCAGACAGACAGGCAAGAGGAGGAGGGCTTTTTTCTGAATATTACTTGCTTTTTTTAACATCCAGCCTCCCAAAGGAAGGATAGCAGTCCAACAATTCAGTTAAGGAACCAAATGTAATAAGCCAGTGAGTAAAAGGGGTGTACTTCAAAAGAAATCTCTGAATCTACATCTAGATGAGATTAGCATGGCAATTCTAGAAGTGCTATCAAGAAAGCAGCCATCCCTCTCCCATTTTGTACTTTAAATGGCTTAAGGAAAATAAATATTCTGATTTCATAATATGCTTTGAATTAGATATTTTTTAATTTGTCACAGATGGAAAGAATGCAAATATTAATGAATGCATTGCATTAAACTGGGCTACTGGACTAAAGTCTACTGGTCTGCTAGAAGTCCAAAGGCTAGCCATTCATTAAATTTAAAGCATGAGAAAAATACACGTAGTTCTTCAGGAGTAATAGGACAGAAAGCTTACCAAGCATATGTTCTCTCATGAAATTTGACATTCACTTGCTTATATTACCCTGTATCAAAATAATCCAATCACAAAAATACACAAGAAGAACTAACAAATCGTTCCTATGCCATGATTATGTTAACCACCATTGCAGATATTAAAGGCATATATGCTTGAGACCTCAGAAATGACCAATTTGTCCAAATATTTGAGCCAGAGACCACAGAACTGAAAGTAGCATAGAGTGTACCTAAAATATGTCTCTAATATGGAAGTGCAGCAGAACTGTAGAATTTCCACAAGACAACTGGCCAGTGAAGGAAAGTGTCAGAAAGTTAATTGGAATGTCATTAGAATTCAGCGTTCCTGAAGTTAATTCCTCCACCAGCTTTAAACATTGAGAATATATGGGATGAAATTACTGACTTTAAGAGATTTTTATTTTTTTTCCAGCATGGCAGCTGTTCCTCTGGAATACATTCTTTTTCTTCCTCAGATTCAACAGCAACAGGAATGAACCTCACTGACTCCATGGCAATTTTAAAGAAAGCTGGTACACTTTGAGAAGACACTGATGTGGACCATAATATCACTGCTCGTGTTACCTGCAGTTTGAGGTCTCCCTCAAAAATTAGACTTGGACAGTCAGATAGAAGGAAAAGTTTAGCAAAAAAAGGTGGCACAACAGCTTCATTTCATGGATTTTAAGTTAACTTCTCTGTGTGTTATCCTCTGACACCATCCATAAGTACATCTATTTATTTTATTGTATATTTTCTGTAGGTTCACTATCTTGCCCATGCTCACAAGATATTTTTAACTCCCCTATATGTTGTGAGAAGGATGAATTTTAGAAAGACATCGTAGCAATGGGTGTATGGATATAGAAAAATCATAAGACTGAACTGGGGCAGAACAGAGAGAATAAGAGAGTTGTTTAAGATAAACAAACATAGTTTATAGAGACATTCTAATAATCCTGTTTATGAGGTGTCTTCTGAACCTCTGGTCAATCTTCATCTTTCTGCACTCCACAGGAAAAGAACCTGTTTTCTCTTCAGCTTCAAATTTCCACAATATTTTGAACATCTGCAGTATTGATATAAATAATTGGGAAGACAATGGGAAAGAGAACTACCCTGTGAATTGCAAATAAAAACAAGGCTAGACATAGAATCGAATCTCCTATTTTGATCACTTGAAACTAGTAGCTGATTCTGATTTCAGTGAACATATTTCCTGACATCCAGTTTGCTCTGATGGTAAAAAAAATGTTTTGAAAGTTCTAATTAATTCTGTAAGTAACTTCAACAGTTACTCCATTTATCTAATGTTTACACCTGATACAACCAATGCATTTCTATTAAAGAACATTATCTTCATAACATATTATGTGAAGCCAGCAAACTGTAGTGAACCAGTGTATGTGGTCACTTACATGGCAATGTGCTACTAATACTAGTGGTATGAAAGCAATGAGACTGTTACTTGAATGATTTTTAGGATAAAAGATCAAGATAATTTTTAATTAAGCCTCTAAAATCGTTCTTTGTTCATTTTTTAAAATTCTGGATAAACCAACTCCTGATTGCCTTTTAAAGGAACGATACAGTTCTTGTGACTCCTCTCTTACAAAGAGTACTTTTCTTTTGCTGTGTATTGTATCTTTCTTTGTGACAAAAATCATTCTTCCAGGCTGCTGAAGAAGTCTCTTAAAAACTCCTTAAGCTACTATCGTACGATTACAGAGTCAACTTGTATTAGCTGGAGCACCCAAAAACTGTTTAATAAGCTTTTAAAGAGTCTCTTAAGAGACCCTAATGATTTGTTTTAATAGCAATACAGAGAAATAAAAGTACCTGGCTCTTTTTTTTTTCCTCATCTTGCTATTTCTTCAAGTGTTCTTCTGGCTGAGAGCAGCTCATTAGTGACTGCTTCCAGCATATGCTGTCTTCGTCTTTCTCTATTTCACAGTCTGTGAAGACTTGTTCTGTTTCAAACTGGCCACCTTTCCAGATTCTTCTTTTCCTTTAGTCTTCTAAAATCCTTCCAAAATATTTAGGATTCTGCTGTGATTTTTTTTTTAAAATATATTTCATAAAGACAGGAAATAAATCAGAAATTTTATTCTAACATTCAAATTGTAAACAGGGAGCTAAATTCCCCAAACTAGTGGCTTTGTCATACATATCTTTGGTGCAATTAATCCAATAAACAGTTTAAGGCAGAAAGAATAAGATAGGGAAAATCTTCAAATGATTACCTAAATTTTGAGAAATATGTAGGTGCTAGAAGAAACAGACGTACCTACTGATTTGCTTGAAGCACCTATGGTCAAATGGAGATGTTTTGTTCCAGCTGATAGAGATTTGGGTTAAAATGTTAAACCTGCATCAGCTGATTGCTTTTGCTCACTGCTGTAACTTGACTAATATTGTGCTCAGTCATCTGACTTGAAATAAGCTGCCTAAAATTGTCTGCCTTGGTGCTACTGTGTTAGCAATGTGCAGCGATGTCCTCTACCTGGTCAGTAAAATAGGAGTGCTGTACTTCATGTTCAGATTGTAAATTGAGCCTGTAGCTGCTGATTTGGCATCTTCCTTTCACTGAGCTATTCCTGAAGTTTCTCAGCACCTATCTGAGTTTTGAGGTTCTGAGAAACTTTTAGCATTGAGACCAACTTTTTGCCCTTCATCTTTCTCCTGCTCCTTAAATCTCCTCTTGTATTTGCTTATCTGCTGTTCTGCGCATTAGTTTCCAACCCCCTTTGGAAACCCTACCCATATTACGAAAATTAATTTTACACAGCATGTGCTATGAAAAACTTGAATTCCTGCTGTTAACATTTGACATCTCTTCCCTAAAACAAAGACAGCCTGATGAACAGGTCTGAATGAAAAGGCGGGATGACACTGTTGCTTCTAAACATACATATATTACTATTCCAAAGTGGCTTCATGCATTTATGAATTTACAGTTTTAGTAACAGCTAATGGCTTATATGATGCTTGCAAAGTAAACCCGAATTGTTTCTAAGCACTGAAAATGTTCTAGTGCTTTAGCAATCTCTGAGGGAGAAAAGCAGCCGATTCCTCTTGTAAAACAGTAGGAAGACCCAACTCACCGGGAAAAATATTGCCAAAGACCCATGTGAGATTCATGCGTGATGGGCTCCCTCTCTACTCTCAGATAAGATTACCAAAGACAGATTCCTTTTTCAACTCTACCAATCGGATTTTACATCTGAAGTTTGCTTTAAGAAAACTTGCCTTAATATATGGGACATATTGTTGCCTTTTTAGTAGTACTTTGCAACCTAATATTGTATCTGAAGTACTTGCAGATTAAAATCACAGATTTCTGTACCCTGTAGGAAGGGTTTGTATTTGAAAGGGGAATATATTTTTGTATTTTTAATTTTAACTAATTCATTAGATTCCTAATCCAGTTCTCGATGTACTATGGTTTTGTTCATCCAGTTCCCAGATGGTTTCCCATGGAATCACAGAAACTGACACAAGACGACTGCAGCCGGGTGATATTGATTCACCACCCTAAGACAGCAGGAATCAATCAAACAGGATTTTGCATGCGAAATGGATAATCTACACTGAATTTACCTGTAGGTTAGATGTGCAATTTGTACTGACAGAGATAGTCTGGTCTTGTTTATTGAGCTGCTCAACTTTTCCAAGAGCACAAGAATCCAGATCTCTGTTAAATTAAACTCCCTTATCTTCAGCATCCACCACCTTTCTTCCATGTCTGTTGTACAGAAAACATGACAGTAAATAGCATTAAATTAATTTTACGATTGTTGTAGCCAAGATTACTAAGAAATCAACTAATAGTCTCTTAGAAATCTGTTTAGCACTTTCCTTCCTTTTTGAATCCCCTTGTCTTGAAGGCATATTATCTCAAATAGATTTTATGCCTGATGGGCATAGATTTTATGTGATGGGGCCTACTGTATCTATAAGGAATTTCATCAAAGCTTTAACCTCAAATGACCGCACTAGAAATAGAAATACCTTGATTCTATATGATTATTCAGTTAAATTGAGTTAAGAAAATTATCTAGGCGTACTTCTCTGAATATGATCAGATGTTCCTTTATACTCTGCACAGCAGCAAAGGGAACAGAGAAGATGGATGGAGGCAGAAGTACCCTGAAATCAACAGAAATACTGTATGTATTTACTCCTTATCTTCTTAAGGAACAACAAAAGCAAGTGCAGGCTCCTGCCCCTGGAGAGGAAGAATGCTGGGCACCAGTACAGGTTAGGGGTGGACC
>VXBO01012813.1:417588-488552 GCA_013400135.1 Rhinoptilus africanus
TCTTTTCTTTTCTTTTCTTTTCTTTTCTTTTCTTTTCTTTTCTTTTCTTTTCTTCTTTTCTTTTCTTTCCCTTCCCTATTCATCATGACTGTAATGGATCCAGATAGGCTATCATGCTCCCCTTTCTTTTAGAGCATCATGTGTCATACTGTTACAGTCAAATTGTTAACAACTGTAATAAAAACTGACACTTTTGAAAAGGATTTGGAATTCTACTTCAGACACTTTTTCAATTCTCAGACTCTTTCATTTAGTTCTCCGTACTGAGTGTATAAATACTGATATTTGATGTGACTCTACAGTGGTTACAGAGGTAACAATTTCTTTCAGCTACATGACATGAGTTTTCAAGGACTGAATGTGAGATGGTTGCCAAGAATGATCTTTTTTTTTTTGTAGATTCCTAATTCTGACTTCATTCCTTGCAAAGGTGACTCGTTGGTTACCAGCTGGCTTTGGAGATTCCACAGAAGTACCTGCACTTGCAAGAGACAGAGTTGCAAAATGGTTGAGGCTGGAAGGACCTCTGGAGATCATCCAGCCTTCCTGCTCAAAGTCCGAACAGCTAGAGCAGGTTGTTCAGAGGCATGTCCTCTGGGTTTTGAGGACCTCCAGGGATGGTGACTCCACAATCTCTCTGAGCAACCTCTTCCAGTGTTTGACCACCTTGACAGTACAAAAAGTTTTTCTTACGTTTAAGGAGAATTTCCTCTATTTCAGTCTGTGCCCATTGCCTCTTGTCTTTTCACTGGGCACCACTGGGAAAAGTCTGGCTCTGTCTTTACACCTTCATATCAGGTATTTATATACATTAATAAGATCCCTGCTGAGCCTTTTCTTGACAATGCTAAACAATCGTAGCTCTCTCAGCCTTCCCTCATATGGCAGATGCTCCAGTCCCTTCAGCAGACTCACACCAGTATGTTCACATCTCTCCTGTGCCCAGCACTGGTTCAGCACTCCAAATTTTGCCTCACCAGTGCTGAGGAGAGCGGAAGGATCACCTTCCTTGACCTGCTGGCGGTAGTCCTCCTAAGGCAGTCCAGACTGCTGTTGGCTATCTTTGCTGCAGGAGCACATTTCTGGCTCATGGCCAGCTTACTATCCACCAGCTTTTCCTGTGGCTTTTCCTGCAAAGCTGTTTTCCAGACAGCTGGCCCCAAGATTGTACTAGTGCATAGGGGTTTTCCTGACGAAGTGTGGGAATTTGCATCGTTCTTTGTTGAATTTCATGAGATTGGCCATTTCTCCAGTCTGTTCAGGTCCCTCTGAATGGTGGCATAACCACTTTTCAGTTTTTTAAATCTGCATGTTTGCTGAGGGTGCACTCTGTCCCATCTTCCAAGTCATTAAAGATGATGTTACACAGTATTGGGCCTAGTATTGACCCTTGGAATACACAAGCAGTCACTGGTCCAGCTGGACTTTGTGTCATCGTTCACAACTTTTGAGATCAGGAGTTCAGGCCTCAATCCACTTTGCAGTCTATTATCTAACTTGTATTTCATCAGTTTGTCTATGAGGATGTTATGGGAAACAGTATCAAAAGCCTTGCTAAAGTCCAAAAAGCCAACATGCCCCTTATTCACCAAACTTGTCGTTTCATCACAGAAAGCAATCAGGTTGGTCAGCCCTCTGCAGTTGATGTACCTGTAGAAGTCCTTCTTGTTGCCTTTCAATTCCCTAACCACATTCAATTCCAGGTGGGCTTTGGCTTTCCTAACCCCATTTCTGTAGACTTGACAGTGTCTCTATATTCCTCCCAGGTCACCTGTCCCTGCTTCCGCCTCTTTATGCATCCTTTCCATGTCTGAGTTTACTCAGGAGCTCCTTGTTCATCCATTGTAGCCTCCCACCACCTTTGCTTATTTCCTGCACATGTGGATGGACTATTTTTGGCGATCTTTGAAAATCAGCCAGCTCTCCTGAGTCCTTCTTCTTTCTAGCATCACATGCTATATGGGAGTCTTCCAAGCAAATCCCTTGAATAGGCCAAAACCTGCTTTCCTGGCATCCAGGTCTATGATCCTGCTATTTGCCTTTTTCCCTTCTCACAGAATGCTGAGCTCCACCATCTCACGGTCAACTTTGCACAATATCTGTAATCTGGAAAGAAAAGACAGCTCAGAAATGAAAAATTTCTTCTGGCGGATATTGTTATGCTTTGTGTGATGCTAACTGAAAGAACAGCAGCACGATTACACCCCAGTTATATGTGACAGCTACAAAGTTCAGCACCTTTTAAAATAACTTCTACAGTGGCTAAAGTGGTCTGAAAGAACTTGCAGACAAAACTGAGATGTTCAGTGTCCCTCCAACATAACAGCATTATTAAAATGTAGTACTCCCCAAATCCCTAAATGTAAGAAACTGCAAACAGAAGTTAATCAATTGTTATGTTCTCTACATAATCATTGCCCAAGTTCTGGCTCAACCTAAAGAATTTATGTTTGGAATGAAGTTTGTTTAGCTTCCTCATAGTTATCTCTCCCTTTTGGTGTGAGGAGTCTACAGGAGACACGTCACTGTCAAAGCAGAAAAGCAGGATGGTCTGATAAAACTTATCGTCATGTTGATCTCAAAGGTGGAAAAGGGAGCGCAGAGTAGGAATGACCTCCATCGTGAGGCAGCATATCCTCCTTGCTCCACTCTCCTCTGAACTCTACCCCTTGCCAAGCTCTCTTCAAAACTGAGGACTTTGACCCTGGGTTTATATCGTGCAAAGCTGTGCTTTGCTTCAATAGAATCCCCAGGTGCCAATAAACAGAATAAAGTACTTAATTCTTGCAGGGGAAGTATTGTTTCATGACGGGGCCATTACTGTTTGCTGTGGGATCTGCCTGGCAGTTAGTTAACATAAGGAACTGGCTGTGAACCATTTCCTATGTCCATATTTTGCAAAAATCTTCCTGCATTAAAATGTTTTCTTCTTCAATGTCATGCTGCCAGCTCCCTCGTTCTCACACGCATACATACATGTTCTAATTGCTTGTAAATATGAAAAATACTGAAATACTGAATTTGAGGCAGCTCTTTGGTGGCCATTAAGGTCTTCAACTATAACATTCTGTTCTCATCTACTTAGTTCAATTTTCTTATTAAGTGGCCTAGTATGTAACACTATCCTTGGGAACTAGGAGGAGAGGAATAGGAGCGATACTTGATTTTACTTGACATACTAAAAGTACATTTGCTTTGTGATCAACAAAAGGTCAGGAACATTTTGTTATTGCAAGAAATTGCATCGATTACAAGCTATCCGACCTCTCCCTGCAAAAGTAACATGCACAAGAGTTACTTGCAGCCTCCAGGCTCTGTTCCTTGTTTTCTTGGGGGTTTTTACTTTGGGGAAAAAAGTTGCCTTTAGATAAGGCTCAGCACAATTAACTAAATACTGCTGAACAAGTCCCACAACAGCTTATTGAAGAAACAGGTTAAGAAAACAGATTGCACAATTAAGTCCATGTATCCAGATACAGGAAAAAGGGTTTTACACCTTCAGACAAAAACTAAACTTAGATTACCGATTGCCAGGAGTAGTCATACCAAGGAAGGATCACTCCATACCTGAGCCTTTCCTTATACTCTTCCCTAGACGTCAATTATTGACCAGTATTAGAAATGAGATATCGTTCTAAGTAGAACTTTATTCTAAACTATATATTAATTCAGAAGTGTTACGAATCATAAATTATGGGATTTAATACACTTCCTGGATGAAGGAATGGTCTGCATTTCTTAGAAGAAACAGTCACTTTGTGGAAGAAGTAGGAAGCTGTCTTACTTTGTCCAGGGTTGCTCAGATCTGGAATGTTGCAAGTATACAGAGATTTTGCACTCCACAAGTAAAGTTGCAATCAGGTGAGTTTTGATGGTCTGATGCAGTACCTGTAGTTACAGTCACTGAGGTTCTGCTTGCCCTTTAGGGTTATGGGTTTTTCTGCCCATGACTGAAATGACAGACTTTTTAAAAATGACTGTACAAATGGCCACACCTTCATTTTACACAAAAGACATCTGAACAACCACTTCCTCGGAAGTATACTCCTCCATCATGCTGGTTATGTTCTTTTCCAGATTCTACAGTGTTGCCCAACTAAGTAGGAATTCATGCCTGAATTTTCCATTACAAAATGCTTCTGGTCCAAGAAAATTTTTAGCTAAATCAACTAGAAATCACCTTAGTTAGAAAAATAAGACTGTTCTTTGTAACTCACAAGTAAATATATGATTCAGCGACACATAAAAAGATCTTTTGCTAGCACATATTAAAATTAGATGCAATGGAATACCATTAAGGAAAGGATGTGACATAAGGCAAACAAGTGCTTATCAGGCAGTTTCGCAGGCACAAAATAATACATTAATACGGTTACACTTAGGTTTTTTTCAAGCTTCATGTTATTAGTTGCTTGAGAGATGCAGTTTTCCAAAGCGAAATTTACTTTTTACCAATCATTTCAGGTTTAAATTGAATTACCTTTAAAAATCTTTTTTTGTTAAAAAATAACAGTAATATTAGCTGTAAGGAGTTCCTATAAGCATATATAGGGGATTTTAAAACACCATCAAACCTTCCTCTTCTCCTGACAACACTGTGCTGACTGGTCCTAATGGTTGTATATGCGATATCTGCAGTTTCCTGCGTCTGTGCAACCAAGAACTCCAATGACAAGATTTCTAGCTGCTGCTCCTGTTCTCATGGAAACAAGTGTCAGAAGTAGGTACTTTAAACTAATCACAGTTTCACTTCAAAAAAGTCCTTTGAGAAACCATGATTAGGTCTAGGCATGTGTCCCCCTCTTCTTTTTTTAAAATACGATCTTTGGTAGATGTTTTCCCTACCATCAATTATTTGCTGTTCTCTTAGTGCAATTGTTGGAGTGAAAGCTAATGAGTTCCAATCTGTCCATGGCTGTGGTGCTTGGTACAGTCTCCAGGTAACAAAGTACTGGTTCTTATCATACCTATTTTGTAACTGATGTAGTATGAAGCTGATAGCACTACTACAATGATTTTGAAATTTGAATCTATTTTCGCACATTACTGAGTCTAAAATCCAATCAGTCACTCCCAGTTATTTCCTGTCTGCTTTTTTGGATTAAGTTGACCCGTGTCATACCATAACACAGCGTCTTTCATCATTTACTAAGTATCCAAAAGTCATGACTATTTTTGTATCAGGTCTGTCTGAGTCCCACCAGCCTTAGCCAGTCTGATGACATCTTTCAGGAAGCACTTGTCAGGGGAAAAGCAAGCGGCTGCAGATGATCCGTGTGATATTTTTGGCCCCAAAACCAATATTGGTCCCTCAGCTTACAAAAGCTCTCATTTTCAAAAATAAAGCTGCTACTCTGTGGGATCTTTTAAAATATGCTGACGTAACAGAAGAGCCAACCAGCTAACCAGAAAGAAAGCCTTTGAAATTCTGACACAAGCAGTGATACAGAAATTTCATCTGGGAGACTAGGAGTTTGAAATTGTCCATCTGATCTTAACATAGCTATATACCTATCAAGAGCGTGACCAGATTGCAGAAGAGCCAAAATCATGAGATGAAATGAAGCATCTGACTGCCTAAGTAGGCAGGTGCAATGCATGTAACAGGAGCAAGCAATCATGGCTTAGTGTCAGAAACGAGAGGTGTGTTACTGGAAATGCAGGAGATCTAAAACAGGGAGGACACGAACAACTTTAGTCAAAGGTAAACTTCTTACTTGCCAGAAGAACTAACCAGGTTTTCACGCAGACACCGTTATCTCCCTACCTGCTACCACAATACCTGTTAGATCACACAGTTCCACCTGACAAAATATAAGGATTGTAAGACCCACAGGAAAACGTCAGAGATCTAGTTGTGATGAAAACAGTACTAGCTAAACAAGAAACTACCACAACTTCTTGATTACAGGCTCTAGACTTGTCTTTCACAGATAAAAAATCTTTGGTGATACCAAAGATGGTGATACCCTTACAGTGAGCAGCATCTTCCTGAACAACCTGGACAGTCAGAGGAGGGAAGTACCACTGGGGCACCATAAGATAAAGGATAAGAGAAGTTGTGTAAGTTTGCAGCCAAAATTCAAACTGGGCTGTTTATCAGATTTGGAAAGAAAATGCAGCCAGAACAAGAAAAGTTGGTGTTTTCTTTCTCAAGCTAGAGGCAGTTGATCATGCAAACATATAGCAAGTGAGGAACCAACAGGCGAATCAGTTAATATCTTGCTCAAACTTCTCCAGATGCTGGAGAGTGCAAAGGTATCATAATTAAAGTAAACTGACTTCTGTAAAAGAACTAAGTGATCTTCTTTCAAAAAGCACATGAGTTTTTTTCTCATGAATTTTGCTGTTCAGGTTAAAAGCAAACAGGAAGTATTAAGCAAGTTATCTTTCAGGTGTAAATGAGGAAACAATTACTGGCATTCATGCCACAGCCAGGGAAAGGATGCAATGCAGGTTGTAGCACTTTAAAAAATCTTGTTAGGCCATGACAAAAATCCAGGTGAGCCACGATTAATAATTAGAGTTTTCACTCTCATGACTGGAACTAAACTTAGAGAAGTCCCAACTGATGGTATTTTTTTCCCCTACTTTACCATGTCTGAAGAATCTATAACCCAAGATGCAGCATAACAATATTTAAGTATCTCAGTATGAAGGCAGCATGTTTTCACCTGCAGGGCTGACGACTCATTAGCTGCTGTATTGGTGGCTGCTCTGCAGTGGATGCAGGACCCTGCCCCCAGGGCTCCCCGGAGGGAAGGGGAGGCTGCTCTCCCTGCACTAAGCCTTAATGGTGCTGACAAGACCCATGGGGGGGCTTCAGTCCCTGCCTGAGCTATGTTATACGCAAATATGTCTCCAGCCCTGTCTCAGGCCCTGCCTCCTGGATAGGCCTCGGAGCTACGCCGTAGGATGCTGGTCTCCTGGATGGACCCTGTGGATGTACACTGTAGCTTGTTGCCAGCCTGTATTTTTCCCATCTCCTGGATGGACTTTGGACCCTTTGTAGTAGCCCTGTCTATAGCCTTGTCTCCATTTACTCCTGACTCCCCATTTGGACCCTGGATCTTGTGCATCACTTGCCTCATCTGGGACTGTTGGTGAACCCTGCTATCACTATCAAGCTCTGAGGACTGTGTTCAGATAGGACATGGCCATCCATCAGTGAGGGCACTGCCCAGGCTGGGGTCACCCTCGGACCCTGCCTTGCCTTCCCTTAGGGAACAACCAGCCCTTGCTGCTCCCTGACAATTATTGTGCAACCCAAAAAACTTTAAGCTAGTCTTGACTTGCCTTCTCCTTTTATCCTACCCATAAGAAAACAGAAGAGGATGAATAAAATGAGAGTCTTTTGTTTCCCTTGTTAATAATAACAGGGGCAATACACAAGAGATCATCTTACAACAGAGGATCTTGCCTTCAGATGAAGTATGTACTCTGTTTTGTAGACTAGGCACAAACCAAGGGGCCACAGAGACTGAACTCATTTGTACCTAGTATAACTATGGCTCAAACCTAAAAGATTAAAAAGACAAAAAGAAAGCTTTTTGTCTTCAGGCAGACAAGCAGGAGCTCAGTAGCAGAGGCATGTGCGATTATTTCACTAGCTGTATGAGCTGTAGCCGTCTGCATAAAAAAGAGCTCTTTATTAACAAATGAGATAAATACACTTAGCTTTTGCAAAATAAAGCCATAAAACTAGCCTAACTCTACAAGCAGCCCTACACCATCCTTTCCTGTGCAGTGTCCGTAAACGAGGTACGGCATGTTTCCCTTCTCTGTTACAAGGGCTCCCCTTAGTGTCAAACATACTAATAACAGCACAATTCACTCAGAATCACAGAGTCCCAGGGTTGGCAGGGTGCTCTGGAGATCCCCCAGTCCCACCCCCTGCCAGAGCAGGGTCACCCAGAGCAGGGGGCACAGGAACGCCTCCAGGCGGGTTTGGGATGTCTCCAGAGACGGAGACTCCACCACCTCCCTGGGCAGCCTGGGCCAGGGCTCTGCCACCCTCAAGGGAAAGAAGTTCTTCCTCAGGTTTAGGTGGAACTTCCCGTGCTCAAGTTTGTGCCCGTTCCCTCTTGTCCTGTCCCTGGGCACCACTGAAAAGAGCCTGGCCCCATCCTCCTGACACCCACCCTTCAAGTATTTATAAGTGTTGATAAGGTCTCCCCTCAGCCGTCTCTTTTCCAGACCAAAGAGACCCAATTCCCTCAGCCTTTCTCCATCAGAGAGGTGTTCCAGTCCCCTCAGCATCTCTGTAGCCCTTTGCTGTCCCCTCTCCAGCAGTTCCCTGTCCTTCTTGACCCGGGGAGCCCAGCACTGGCCCCAGCACTCCAGATGTGCCCTCCCCAGGGCAGAGCAGAGGGGGAGGGTGACCTCCCCCCACCCGCTGGCCACACTCTGCTTGATGCCCCCCAGGATGCCACTGGCCTTCTTGGCCACCAGGGCCCATCGCTGGCTCATGGCCATCCTGTTGTCCCCCAGGACTCCCAGGTCCCTTTCCCCAGAGCTGCTCTCCAGCAGGTCACCCCCACCCTGTCATGGTGCAGGGGGTTATTCCTCCCCAGGGGCAGCACCCGACACTTGCCCTTGCTGAATTTCATAAGGTTCTTCTCTGCCCAACTCTCCAGAGAAGAATTCATTGGAGGTCTGTGTTGGGTACAGCCTTCCAGATTCCGGAACACAAAAGCCATATAGGCACTAAACTCATTGTACAGGGAACCATATTTACTACATGCTGCAGTGAAAATGCAGCACCGAAATACTCATGTGGAAATGTGTGTAACCTACTCCAGTTTTACAACTGGAGGAGGAGATTTGAGGTGAAAACCAGAGGCAGATTGTTTAGCAAGAAAAACCACTCAACTGTTGGTTTCAGTCTACTGGTCTCATGATCTGGGAAACTGATTTGTCTTTTAACGTTTTCTATTCTATTGGTCGGATTTATTCCAGGAAAGGTTTTGCTACTAGGACAAATGGCAGAATACACAGTTAGAGAAACCAAGTTCTTGTTCAAGTTAATGAAAACTGTAAACGTTCATAAGACAGACTTGAGTGGCACATTTGTGCTTAATTCATAGGCTGTTGAATTCAGCCTAATATGTTTCCCATTTTTTTTTCATGGTACAGAGGACTCTCCACAATGCTGCAGGATATCTAGACTCTTCCAAGAGAGACTTCTGACTATATTGCCGCTTGCAGGACATGGCACTGCCTAAAAATTTCTTGAAAAGCCAATGGTTTACAGGGAAGAAACGGATATAGAAGAACTTGCATTGCTTTTCTATAAATAACTGTCTCCCTCCAACTAGAATTGGGAGCATGGAAAGGCTTGTGCTGCTGCAAAGGCCTTGAGTAAAACGCTGTCTGGTCTATCCAGCTCTGTTCCTGAACCCCAGGGGAGCGTGTGCTTCACTGGGAATGTTCCCACTCTCTGAATGGGTTCAGCATGTGCTGTCACTGATGCCTGTAATGAGAGGATGGAGGGAAAGGTTCAGTTCATATCCATCACTCCCTCAGAACTGGAAGCAACAGCACCACCTTTTACCAAGAGAGTCCTTCAGGACTTAAATACAGATGGTGAGATTTTGTGGAAAAGCACTGAGAGAGTGAGCATGTAACATTCATTTCATGCAGTTTAAAATGTCCCTTCTGCTCTGCGCAGTTTTTCATCTTGTGCTCACCTCCACCATTACTGAATGCAGTATCTGCCATACCTGATGCAGGGCCAGGGCCATATTCAGAAAGTCTAAAACCACAATGGAAGAGATTGCTTTCGGCTGGGCTCTTGGCTTTCAGAGGGCTTAGCACAAAGTGAACAGCATGCCTATGGACATAGCTGACAGATAACCCAATCTAGACCCATAGGGTAATAGTAAAGAAGTTCTTTGTGAAATTCATATTTCTACAGCACTGAGGAAAGAAGCACCGATTTCTACTCTTCCTGTGTGAGAAGCATCTACTTTGGACTTCGGCTGTAGCCAATATCATAGCATCATAGAATGGTTTGGGTTGGAAGAGACCTTAAAAATCATCTAGTTCCACCCCCCTGCCCTGGGCAGGGACACCTCCCACTAGACCAGGTTGCTCAAAGCCTGATCCAACCTGGCCTTGAACACTTCCAGGGATGGGGCATCCACAACTTCCCTGCGCAACTTGTTCTAGTGCCTCACCACCCTCACAGTAAAGAATTTCTTCCTAAAATCTAATCTAAATCTACCCTCTTTCCGTTTAAGACCACTACCCCTCATTCAGTCACTACACTCCCTGATAAAGAGTCCCTCCTCACCTTTTCTGTAAGCCCCCTTTAAGTTTTTAAGTTTACTTAAGAAATTTTGACTAATTCTTCTTCAAAGCTAATTAACAACGAAAACAGAAATTCTGTGTGCATCCACAACACTTTGTAAAAGTTAAAAAAAAAATCCTGAGCAACTTATCTTCCTCCAACTCTTTATTTGCCTTGGCTGGCTGCTACTGTTACTGTTTGTTTGCTTTTCTGCCAGGGGGTTAAGCACCTACATTGTGACGTTTGTATCGTTGTACCATGGCTATTGCACCACCCGTGATAACAGAAGTCACTGACATAGTCACAGAACAAATAGGCAAGATTCCCTCCCTCTGACTTTGGTGGGCTGGAACTTCACATGGTGCGTACCATCCCAACACCACAGCACGAACAGCACTACAACAGGACTCTACATGGGGTCCCATATCGCCATAGCACTCGAAACCAAATGGGAGGCTTTTTAGCCTGTTACTTTGAGCAGATCCAGTTTGAATGGGTCTGACCAAGTATGGATTTCAGTATGAGTACTCTTCATATCACTCAATTCTCCATTTCATAGAATCATAAAATCATAGAATGGTTTGGGTTAGAAGAGACCTTAAAGATCATCTAGTTCCAACCCCTCTACCATGGGCTTTGTTTGCTTCTTAATCCTGTCATAGATCTACTAATTCTGGGGTATAGGACATAATTTTGTGACTTCAGCACTGTAATAAGTAGTCTTTTATGCCTGTATCTGCAGAAAAAATCCCTCTTACTCCTATCAGAAATGTTAGCACTCAGTGGGCACATAACATGAGTGTACAAAGTCTTCAGTAAATTCTAGATTATAAAGTAATCAGGCTGGGATTATTCTAGCCTCCTTCCTTGCTGATAGCAACCTTGCTGTAACAAAGCCCACAAAAAAACCCCAAAAGAATGCTCTGGACTTCTTAAAATATAGTGCTGAAAAGTATGAAGTTTTACAAGATGGAAATTTCTATCTTTACTGATAGAAACTTTTCCACAAGTTATGTTGTCCTTTTTATGTACTAATAAACTGCTCATTCATCTCTGTAAGGCTGACTCAGAAAAGCTTTCCTCTGTTTAAGGACCTGCAGGCTTCAGGTGTCTTTTTGCCCTGATAACATTCAGGACACCTACTGAATTTAAGTATTTAAGAATTTGAGAAGATTGCCTGTGTCTGAAAAAGCACAGAAGTTACTCTCAGTTGATAGGAAAAGCTCTTGGTTCAGTTGACAGGCAAAGCTCTTGGTTTATAAAACAAGTTAAGGTTTCTTGACTGGCCCAAGCACACATTCAAGTAGCACCAAGAAGAAAAGCTTTCCAGGAATGTTGTCCTGTGATGGTATTACCAATTGTGCTGGTTTGACTCACTACTTCCTAAATATGAGGTGGGCCTCTGGAGGGAGATGCGTAAGTATTAAAGATGGACAGAGCACAGAGTGCACAGTCCAGCATAAGGAGGCAATTAGCTGAGATAGCAGGGAAAACGCAACAGTAATAAGGGAGATGTGAGGGTGGCTGAACAATAGAACAGGTTGACAAGGGAGGTTATGGACTCTCCATTCTTGGAGATCTTCAAAATCCAACTGGACATAGTCCTGAGCAAACTGATCTAGCTGACCTTTCTTGATTAGAGTGGTTTGACCAGATGTTCTCAAGAGATCCCTACCAGCCTCAACTACTGGCAAAAAAGCAGAGAGAACAACTGGTCCAGAAGCCAGGTCTGAGAAGTCATTAGCAAAGCCTGCTAAAACAAGGTCAGGAACCACCGTTGCAAAGAGATAATGACAGAAAGGTCTCAGATGTTCTTCTCCATTGACAATTCTGGGAATAGACTATTTCTGAAGGGACTACCAATGCAATCAAACTCCTAATATGTAACAGCCAACTCTGCATAAGAAGTGCTAAGAGTTCCAGAGCCCACCCTGTCCTCCTTAGAAAGTATTCAGGAGGTATGGACACTTGAACTACACCCATATTTGCTAATTTCTTCACACATGAAGGCACTCCCCTTCAGACTTTACCATTTGCATAGCTATAGGGAGCACTGTAGAAACAGGATACTGGTTCATGTTCATATGTTTGTCCTTCCACCCTGGAGTATTCTGACTGATTAATGAAGGGGCATGCAGTAGGTAGCTGGGAGATCTGCTCCCATGAAAACCTGGAAAGTACTCCAGCTAACAAGGCTTTGAACACTTTAAATTTTAGATTAAAGAGAGCCCAGTGCCAAAGGTGGCAGTTATGAGAGCAAATTGTCCTCACATCTTCCACTAACCCAGTGTACACTCATCACTGAGTCACAGGAAGAGCATGTCCTCCTCATTAGTGTCACCTTTTGCAAGAACTAGCATAATGCAACCCAAGCCCTGACAAAAAATACCCCTTCTTTTTTTTTTTTCCTTTAGTTCCATTTTTAAGAGTCACTGCAGAAAGTGTTTTCCCTAAATGTCTCCCACCTCATATGAATTTTCTTCTTTCTTCCCCCATCACAACTTCCTTGGCTCTGAAGATGCAACAAAGCTTTGACATCAAGAACGGCCATTTGACCCCAGCCTTTTTGCCCTTCTGATCCAAAAATGACTATAAAAAAATTTTAAATGTATTTTTTATGCCAGTTTTACACAACTACCTGGAGCTCAAGCTGTGGAGGGCTGAAATAAGATAGACAGAAGTGCAAGCAATTACGTAGATGGACAGGAAGGAAGGGCTTCCACCCCTTGAACCCATGGGTTTAACACTGTCTCTGGCCATTGAGAATACTGATTCACCCATGAGGATGTTAGCAGTTAGAGATTGCATAGATTTATTTGACTACATACCATTGATCAGTCATAGAAAACTGGTGTCTCTTTGCAGGAAATCTTTCTGCCATGAGTACAGTAACGGGCAGAGTAACACAAAGTACCTTTTCCCTGACTGGGTGTGCTATGTCTGCAGCAATTAGCACAAGAGACCGTGAGCTGGGAGGTTTCGTATGGACCTATTGACTCACTCTAAGTCATCCCGTACAGATTTAAGCCCAAATTCATCTTGCAGTCAAGCTGCCTGGTTATGAGTCCAGGCTCAGAAGCACATGTTTATGTCATGGTGAGATTTGGGACAGTTAGAGGGAAAGCCTGAGCTTGTCCAGATGCTCAGCACAGGGTCTGCCACATCTATCCCCCAGTGTGGTTTGGCAGGACATCAGCAACCCACCAGAGTCCTCCATCCCCTGCTTCCCAGGGCCTTCAAGGGATGTCATATGGCCAATGGCAAGCAGACAAATTGGCCAGGCTCCTTCACAGAAGCCCTCTGTTATAACATGGTATAAATCTTCATAGGCTAAACCTGCATAATCTGTAAGAAGGGTACTGGTGGGAAACAGCCAGGACAAAAGCCAAGCTCCATATCCCAACTGCTTTTCCTGCTCACTGAGCAGCACTTGGGGCAATTGAAAATGGTAAATCACAGAGACTAAAGGAAAGTGTAAGTGTATGTTTGTGTTTGTAAGCAATTTCAGCTTTCATGGATGTTTTTACCCTTGTAAAAATAACACTTAAATAAGATATAATAAACATTACACTAAGAGCTACCAGCATCAGTTGTTACGTTTAAAAGGTGGTTGTGAAGCTCTTTCACACAGGATGCAGCAAGGCGGGGAAGGAGTTGTAGCTGCTGAGATCCAAGCCCAAGACAATGTAGGTGCACATGCAGCTCCGCATGCCCTGACTCATGCCTGCAACCACACAGACCCGTGACCTCTCAGGATTCACACCCCTGTCTCATCCCATAGCTTCCCCACGTGCAGCAAGACAGTCTACATTACCTATTGCATGGTGGTTTTGTGTCGGCAGCCACACGAAGAGCCATCTCCCTGAGAGGCTGCCCTCAGAGTGTGCCGTTCCTCCCTTCCTCTCAGGGGCAACCATGACACCTGCCTGTCTGCCTTGCCAGACCCCACTGTTTCACCTTCAGAAACCTTCTTCACTTCAGTTTTCCTGTAAGTCCTATTGTGGAGAGGTGCTAAACTACAGAAAGATCTGTACAACTGGATCATGAGCGCCTGTGTCAGGGAATTCCCTTTCAGGCAAAGACAAGCCCAATTACAAAACAGCACCTGGAAGCAAAGAGGAAAGCTTCAGCAAGGCGGCCCTTGGCATCAAGCTAACATCGACTGAAAAGGACACAGAAAGCGTAGAATTGGAAAGCATCCAAAATATATCCTTTCCCGTATTACTAGTACCTTAGATTATTGACAGATTTGTCACTTCAGTTCCAGCATAGAGTCATTTTTGGTTTGAATTTATGGTTCTTCAGCTGTGGCTGTGGCAGACACTGGTGCCACACAAGAGAAGAGGCTGCTCCTGGGAGTGTGGAGACGGCTTTCCCCTACTCCTGGAAATCCAGTCCTGATGTACAGCAATAGCACAGTCACATATGCTGAGTTTAAAAGGCTTAACTCCATTATTCTTGCAAATAAAAATTACTCTACATAAAATAAATTAAAATATTTCTATTTATAAGGCCACTGACAGCATAATCTAAGATCTAAGATCTAAGCCTAGATGAGGATGAGGATGGTGGTTTCTCTTTATAGAACAACAAATTTTTACCTTTTTTACTCTTAAAAATGCCATTAATGTTGCTAATGTGAGTGATTTAACAATGTCAGACCTGAAGATAAATCCACTGGTAAAGAGATGTAGACAAGCCTGACAAACAAACATTTCTGAACCAAGAAACATAGAATAAATCTCACTGATTATTTGGAAAGGATTTGGGGCAAAACCATATTAAAAAGCCCTTTCCCAAACCAGAAAAATATTCCTACACAAACAACAAAACCACAACCACCCCTGTCCCATCTGGGAGAGCCATCCCTGACACATTCTGGGATGCTCCTCTTCCTCCTGCAGAGCTGGGTATCTCCCCAGAAAGCAGATGATGGGACAGTACTGCAGCCACCTCTGGGAATGTGAAATGGGGGGACAAACCACCCCACGGCAGGGCCACAGGCCCTGGGAGCAGATGGGTGGAGCAGAAAAGGCTTCTTTCTTTCTCTCCATCCTAAGGCCTTATCCTTTGAAGTCAAAGCCATTTCTGGGCACTCAGCATCACTGTGGATGCAGGCTGTGTGCAGCTTTTTGGGGTGTTGATTTTTTCCAAGACTGAGATAAAGAAAAAAGCATTTTCTTCAGAATCCTAAGTCTCAGAATGCTCTGCCCATCCCTGCTGTATAGAAACACTACTTGGTAAGCACACGTCAAATTAAACTGCCATAAACCTGCCGCTAATCTGAATATTTCAACCAGGAAATGTCCTCTCATAAGGAAGTGCTAATAAGCAAATTTCAGAACAGGTTCATTTTTAGATGCCCTCAAGCACTTTGTTTTACATCTGCCTTAAGAAGGCACAGTGTCATCTGAAAGCATACCAAGAATTAGAATTGACAGTGATTTTCCATAGAGTATTTCCTTCATGCTCAGGGTTCTCCTAGTCCCAGAAGCAAGTCTGTGCGTACACATGCTGTCACTGAAACATACATGTGTGGTACATGGACTTCAGACTCTCGATCACCAGCACCAGGTAACATCAAAAGCATGAAGTGGGATGGGGAACCCAAGCAAGCCACTGTTCCTCCTCTCAGCCTACGTGGAAGCTGGTGATATCTGAACCTCTCTTCTCCCTGGAACAGGTGAACAGTTGAGTACTGATCAATATAAATGCTACAGAACTGTTGCACTCTTCTCTTCGCAAAAGAAATTCACTTATTTGTTTGCCGATGTGTCACACTATTTCCCAACTAGTGAGTACAAGTTAAGACAACTCTTCAGGCTTTAGAAATCTCCCCTCATGTGAAGCCGGAATGCTTCTCTGTCATGAGCAATCATGCTTGCAAGTGCCTTGCAAGTGCCTGACTGAAGGGCACCTGCCTGAATGAAGGACGCCATGTATGCTGTCTCAAAATCAGACTTTTTTAAAGACAAAATACAAATTGCCATGGAGTCCCCTGTGAAAATGTTCCTGCTTAAAATGTCAAGGCATCCCTCCTCAGATCCCAGGACAGCTGGGAAAGCAGCTTCCCGGCACTCCTCTGAAAGCCACACAGGCTGCCTGTAGTACAAAAGCTCCATCATCCTGTAACCTGTAAATATGATAGGAATTAGAGGGACTGGGGATAAAAAATTGTCCACAAAGGGGAAAAATTCTTTGCCCTATTCACCAGAACCTTTCACAAAGCTCTAGAAATGCTACTGAAT
Organism: Rhinoptilus africanus; assembly: GCA_013400135.1. Classification (NCBI taxonomy): domain Eukaryota; kingdom Metazoa; phylum Chordata; class Aves; order Charadriiformes; family Glareolidae; genus Rhinoptilus; species Rhinoptilus africanus. Next base: position 434,128 of record VXBO01012813.1, read on the forward strand.
CCTTAAAGGAAAAGGAAAGGGAGACCCAGGCCCCAAATGTGGCAATAGCTCAGATCGTACTGCTTATCTTGTCCTATACTGACATCTCACCACGTATGTCCACAGGGTCAGTGCCTACACTAGTGTCAGCATTATACTGCAGGAAAGGTCTTAGGGACAAATCTGTTGTCTTTCTCACTGACTCGCTGCTACAATATCCTTTTTGCTGATCCTGTGTGGCTGGGATCTCAATCTTCTTCAGAATCTGCCTGATGGTTGTATACTGCTACGGCGGGCACAAAAGACACCAATAACATCACAGCTCAGCACAGCTCCTCTTGGAAGCATTATTCATTTTCTTCTCCAGCCTTCTAGGCCATAAAGAGAAACCACAGGCCAGCAGATTTCACAGAATCACAGAATCATAGGGTTGGAAGGGACCTTAATAGATCATCTAGTCCAACCCCCTGCCAGAGCAGGGTCACCCAGAGCAGGGGGCACAGGAACGCCTCCAGGCGGGTTTGAATGTCTCCAGAGACGGAGACTCCACCACCTCCCTGGGCAGCCTGGGCCAGGGCTCTGCCACCCTCAAGGGAAAGAAGTTCCTCTTCATTTCCCCCTACTGTACTCATCGTATTGCTGTTCCACATCAAGTCCACAGGCTCTTAACCTTCCTGTGGCCCAGGCAAGTGACAGTCACTGTCTCTTCTCTAGGCTCAGTTTCTAAGTTCATGGTTTGCTCTGCAAAGCAGCAGGGCTACAAAGCAAAACTGCTCCATGCGCCACCACAGCAACTGCACCCGGGTGTGCAGGCTAGAGATGTCGATATGCTTAGCTTCAGAACGAGGGGACCAGAAGGGCCCTTAATGAGCTGACACAGGCCATAGGACAAAACATTATGCTGCCCTGCTGGAGTATTTAAAGCTCTCTGAGATAGCAGCAAAGGACAGACCATTTCATGGCACAGACATGTAATGAGATCTCAAGCTGGTTTACGAATCTGAAAGAGAGTCCACGGTAGCAGACATGGGCCTGCCTCGCTGTTCTTTTGACAAATCTTTCTCCCAGAGATGTACAGGACAGACACTAGAGCTCTGCAGACTTGCAGGGTTAATTTACTGCCTTTCTTCTCTGATGCAGCTGAGCATGCAGGAACAGACGCACTCCACAGGGCAAACATTAGCAATGTCTCTCTGAATCTGCTGTCTCCACCAGGCTCTGCCTCATTTATAAATTGAGCCATTTTGTTTTAAATACCAGGCAAATCACACAGCTCTTAGGCAAAAGGAAAGGGCAGAAATGTGATCAGTCATACTAGAGGCCAACAAACTTACATTACAAGGGTACTCATTTCAGAAACAGGAAAGAATATGCACATATCAAATAAAGGAAAATAATTCACTACAGCATGCAAAGGTACCTTATCAATACTGTTTCTGTTAAAACTGACCAACAGTCTCACATGGCCAAGAGATGTTATGCAAAAGAGGAAGCACAAAAATTTCCATGCATTAAGAAAAATTGTGGCATTCTATATATTACATATCATAAGGAAATCATAGAATAGAATCATAGAATCTTCATGGTTGGAAAGGACCTTTGAGATCATTGAGTCCAACCATACACACACCAAAAAAAACCCCAAACCCTACAATCTCTGCCACTAGAGCATGCCTGGAAGTGCCAAATCTGTGTCTCTCAAGAACCTCTCAGAACAGGAGGCATGGGGCTTCAAACCATTCTGTTTGTCCCTGACTTTACCCTATTTCTCCCCCACTTCCCTTATCCTGTTTGTCTTAGAGATTGTTTCAGCTGTAAACGGTTGGAGATCAGGAATATCATCTGTTTGCCCTGTTCCTGTAGCCTTCCTTATGTATCTATAGCTGGCCACCATTAGAGTCATGACCCTGAGCTGGGAAAACCTGTTGTCTGATCTGGTACAGGCAGTCCTATGCGCTAGAGGCAATTACACAGGAAGAAGGACACGTATTGGAATCAGGAATGCTATAAGCAAAAGCACATTTCAAGTACAACTTCTTAAGCCTGCTTCACATTATGAAGCAGGCTTCGTCATCAATATCAAACACTGCTCATTGTTTCAAACTGGATATTAAGACATGCATAAAGACTGTATCACCCAATTCTGAAGTGCAAAACTCCATTTACATGGTTTTATCTCCAAATACCCCACTTGCTGGAATTATGGTGTGCAGTAAAGCTGGTTTCCTACCAGCCTTGGACTAATCCTACCATAGACTTCACAGAATCTGTTCAGCCTCCTCCTGTCTCTGCAGGACACTGCAAGAGCAGGATTTGCCTGGATGAGAGAGCGCCCTGTGAAGGTTCTTGCAGAGATGACATACAAGTAGCTATGCACTCTTGCTCTGCCAGGGATGTCCTTGCTTGGTCTTGGAGAATTATCTGAGAGGCTGTGTGGATTTAACTGCAACTGAAAGATTGTCTTCTGGACATCCTCTACCTGTAGCCCTGAAACTCCCCTTTCTCCCCGCCTACCTCTGCCTGTGTCAGTGTGTGCAACTCCCTACACAGTTTTAAGAGTGGAACTGGTATAATGAGTATTTCTATTGAAAATACTGTAAATGTATTTTACATAGTCTTCTAACGAAATTTAGCAGTTGGAAAAAAAGGGGGGAAGTCCTATGTAGCCACAAGCCATTAACTAAAAATGATTAGCCAAAGAGAATTAGGAAGAGTTTGAAATGAAAAGTTAGATAATCACAGTGCCATTGCCTGTGTTTATATTTTGCCTTAGGCAATCAATTAACCCTTCTTTCTCAGTTACCTTATCTGGAAAACATGGTAATACATTGCTTACAAGCAGGCTGGGACACTGAATCAGGCTGTTGTTTCTTGCAAGAGTGCCACAACATGCTATAAAAGTATTAAGAATGGTTATTATTTGAGAGAGAAGACCACTCAGAACATGGTTTCTTTGCTCTCAATTATCGCTTAATATCAAAGAGTCAGGACAACCTAGGACCCATATTTATCAAGCACTCTGGCACTGTTCTCAATGGAATCCAGTGTGACACAAAATTCTTCAAACTGTTAACAAGTCATCTTTCTTCTGCAGGATCCCTAAAAGGTCAATGAGAAGCACTGGAAGATTTCTGTGCGAAGGTAAGCTGACGTAGCTAAAGGAAGTTAGCTAAAACAGCAACAAGAAAAGCAGCCAATGGAAAACGCGCTAAAGTATGTACAAATTTGTGTCACTGGCATAGTAACACAAGTGGAAGTTCGGAGATAGTCTGAGCTGAGATATATGGTTGTTGCTGTCTTTAGAGTGACAGATAGAACTATGATGACTACGAAACCCCTGCATGGCAGGCAAGTGAGTGACAAGCCTGAACAAGGGCTCAGAAAAGCACTTCAGAGCCCTATTTGTTACTGCTGCCCTGTTGGATAAAACCAGCTTTACCTCCCTGCCAGAAAAACCTAAGATGAAAGTACCCACCACTTGCTTTATAGGAAATCAGTTCACTGTAGTTAAAAATGCTCTTGGAAGTGATTTGATTAATCTGACTGCCTTTGCACTGAAATGGATGAGGCGCACTCCAAGTCCCTGTTCTGATAGTTCAGACATCGGACCAGTAACCCTGAGGACAAGGCCAGAGAGCAAATACCATCTTAATCCAGGACAGCTGCTTTTGCAGTGACTGCTCAACAGCTGGCTGCATCACCAAGTCGTTATTCCCATGGCATATATATAAACGTGTCACTGTCATCCCATTACAAAGTCGTGTTTTCAATCATGGTAGGTAAGGTACATTTGGGTGTAATGTCATTCATTTAACCAATCCTGCTTTGTTCAGCAGGGCACCCTTAAGCTGGAAAGGTTCCCCATAATTGTTTGAAGAATCAAAGTCTAATACTGTTTTTTTCACGTGCTCTTGCAAACAGGCTTTCTCAAAATCTTTTTTCTGACCAAAGGTTTACGAAGCTAATCTAAGTTGTCTGTTCCTCTTCCTATACTGGAGACAATGTCCTATCCTACCTGTCCCACTTAGTGGGTGAAGCAAAGCCTAATGTTCTTCCTAGTATTCTGAGTCAGGGTCAGTTTCTCATAACAAATTGCAGCTTTTGGGGTGCTGTGCCATCAGAGGCTTAGCTGTTAGCTCATCAGTAACACTGGAAGTCTTTCTGGCATGCACTTCATAGCTTTTTTAAAGAACAAGCTCCATGACTTTTGACACGTTGGGTAAGAGGGGGTGGATGCAAAGGTAAACAATCAAACTGTGGGAGTTGCCAAATCAAATCTAGGGATGCCTGGCAGGGAGGTGAGTGAGGCAGAACAACTGTTCTGGAGCAATACTCAGAGCAGAGAGGTCTCTCTTACTCCAAGGCTTCAGACTATCCTGAAGTAACTGGTTTTATCCTTCTTCATCCTAACACCCATTAGAAAATAAGTCTGCTTTGGTACAAAGCAGTCCATGGTCAGAGCTGTCTGTTCCTACCGTGGCAATGTTGTTTTTCTCATCCTTTTGGCTTAATGTCCTGGTTTGAGGTCAAAAGAATTGTACTGAAAGCATAAAACACTGATCATTGCTGCCAACTTCGAAAACATCTTCACAATGTTTGTTTCCTTTGCCACTGTGTTTCTCTGAGATTTCCTATATGTGAACTTCTACTTTTTTACTGCATTTTGGGGCTGGATTTGGCTCGGATATGAACTGAACAGAAGAGTCTGTTCAGCCATTTCTCATCAAATAATCCCTTTTCTGTTCCTTTCCCATCCCGTTTCCAGTATTTTGACCTCAGGAAGACAATTAAGAATAAATGTTAAAGAACATTTTCTTACATAAAGGTATGACACACACACCTTGTAAGTAACAATCTCAGCTTTAGTATTTAACTGCCACATGAGACAAGTTAGTAATACAAAAGAACTTGCTGCTCTGACAAAAGGACATTAGCTAATCTGATTTTCTGGCATAAGCATTTAAAATTCATGAATCTACCCCTTCCCAAAAATGAGAATCTGGCTCAAAAATAATTAAGTAATAAAATAACTTATTTTTTTTAATTTCATTTTTATTTCCTTTCCCATTTTTTAGACTCTACTATAAATTCAGGTGATTTTCAAAGTTTTATCTGTCATCATGAGACATCTTTTTTTCAGGGGCTGGGCCATTATGAAAAGCAGCAAGTGACGTTAATACCCAAACATACATGCAAATCACGCAAGTTAGCAACTCCGGGAAGGAATCTACAGCTTCTGATGGCAATAGCTTCTGCTCGCTCTACAAATAAGGTCATCTGAATATTTTAAGTAAGCCGGCTTTCTTCTTTTTCTTTTCCTGCCTGATATTTTCACACTACAATCCTGAGTGTCAAATCATTTTTTGGAAAAAGTTGTTTTGTGAGCTTATCCTGTCCTTAACTGAAGGAGGCTCTTTTGCATTGTTTTTAAAACACGGGGTTTTTTCCCCCTCATGAGTTCATTCAGGCCTCAGATAAAGGCAACAGAAGAAACAAATAAGACACAGAATTTTAAGCAGCCTAGAAAAATCCCTTTCCTCAGTTAATTGTGTAATCTCGGTCTTGATTGTATAATACCGCAAATGCCTGTTGGAGCATTCCAGGAAATATGGGGAATACATAATGAAAGAAGAGAAAAAGGTCTTTCTAGCTTTTTTTTAATTTAGCACATAAAAGCCCTAAAATGCCAAGTTTTCTGCCTTTTCCAATTCACTTCTGAAGAAATCCTACAATTACATCATATTGTTAACTTAAGGTAGTTTAATCACTCAAGGTAACAAGCTTTCTTCTCAACAGAAAAGAAAGCAGAAAAAAGCAGAAAAGATGTCACTTGTTAGGCTATGAAAGGAAATAAAAAGAAGAAAAGCCTCATCCTCAGAAAAGTTTTGCACTGTGTATGGTTTATACTCGCTTCCTAGAATACCAGAGAAGGAAACCTAAAGCTTCTGAGCTTCGGAAACAGACGGGTCCATATATTTCCATCCTCATAATTTTGTGCCCTAGGTGGAAGCTGCAAGGCCTGCGCTTCTCCCTTCTCAAAATCTGACAGTTCCCCCAAAATCTTTTTGTGATCCATTTACATTATGGAGTAGCAGGATTGAATGCTTTCTCAGCCAACTCTTTGGAACAGGCACTTCCATTTTCCAAACCTATGCATTCTACATAAAGCAAAAATGTTTCATGAAAGCATTTCACACAGGCCTTTTAAGTCTCAAATTCTCAGCAGAAACACTGCTTTTTTAGCACCCCATCCCTGTTCTCCAAAGCCTGTTAATTTGCAGTGAGGTTATCCGATTTCTTTGCTGTACTGCCACCACATGTGGCAGATGCTGCTAGGTCCCAAAACCTAAGGAGTAAGAGGAGTACGGCTCTGCTGCAGGCACAGGAACGTGCTACGACTCCCCAACAGCTGTGGTTCCATCCCGTCACCAACCCCAATTTGCCAGTTCCCTGTCCCTGACCTTTTTATCACCAGTTTCTTGAAACATGGACCTGTTCTCTAACCATGTGCTGGATATCAGCAGGGAACGCTGAGGAGTTCCTTAACTTCTCTGATATTAGCAGGGAACACTGAGGAGTTCCTTAACTTCTCTGGGTCACGGCGTTACCTTGCCTAAGCAAGTCTGCTTCAGTGACATTTAACTACTTTTCCCATCTCCAGCTCTGATCACTTATTTCACAGAGTCACAGGGTTGGCAGGGCCCTCTGGAGATCCCCCAGTCCCNTTTTTTTTTTGACATGTGTGTGAGAAGAACACCGAAAGCTGGCTCTCTCCGTCCTAAAACACTTGCGCTGGGCTGTGCGGTAAAGAACAGCCATGGTTATGTAAATAAGAGTACCCGTGGAGGCCTGCGTGGGTCTGAGCAGCTGCTCGACAGCAAACTACACCTCCACCAGCCCTAACGGGATTACTTAATTACTTACTTCAAGTACATCCCTTGGAAGCGACCATTAAGAACCCGCTTCTCACCCTTTCTGACTCCTATGCCCTTTAGGCCGCAATCCCGCCCTCTTCTTCACTGCTCTTTTTCCATGCTGGCTAGCCAGCAGTTTGGTGACTTTATGCTGGATAAACACCTTGAAATGCTGAAGAATAAGAATTACTCTCAGCATAACCTCTCGAGAGTACAAAGTACCACCCCAGGGCAGGAAACACAGGGATCACCCTCACACGGATGTGCAATTTTCGCGAGGATAGAGCCAGGAATTCCCCCTGCAGAGCCCACCGCCAGCCGCCGGGCACTGCCAGCCCCCGGGACTGGCAGGGAGCGTCCCACCAGGGCGCAGCCCCGGGCCCCGGGGGCGGCTCTCCCCCTCCCCTGCAGCTGCCCGCCCGCCCAGGCCCCTGCTCGGCCGAGCGGGGCAGCAGGGAAGGCCGGGGCCGGCAGCGCCGCCCCGCAGGCGTTTGGGCAGCCATTTCCCGCGCGGCGCAGCCCCGCTCCCCTCGGGGCGGCGGGAAGGACGGGGGAGGAGACCCAGCACGGCGGCCGCTGTGAGGGGAGCCCGCGGCCGCCCCTGGGCGCCCTCCTCCCTCCTGCGGGGCGGGGGCAGCGCTTGCGCGGTGGGGCCGGCGGCCGCCGAAAGTTTGGGGGAGACGGGGGCGGCCCAGCCCTCAGACGGTGCGGGAGCTCAGCCGCGCTCGGCCGCTGCCCGTCCTCCCTCCCTCGCCATGGCCCCCGCCGAGATCCTCAGCGGCAAGATAGTCTCCGCGTACGTACCCCGCGGCCGCCCGCCATGCGCTCGGCGCTGCCCGGGGCGGGGGTTTCTGCAGGCGGGGAGAGTTCATGGGGAGCCGCGGGGGTTTGAACCTTCGGGATGGCCGCGAGGGAAAGGAAGGGAAGCGGTGCGGCTGGGGGGCGCCCCGGGGGAGCCAGCCGGGCTGGCCGTGGGAGTGGGGCTGAGGTGGACTTTACTCTGGCTCGGCTTGGAAAACGCTTGGAAGACACGCTGAAGCATTTTCAGTGCGTTGCGTTCAAAGCTGGCTTCTTCCTGGCTGGGAGCTGTGGTCGTTATTAAACGAAGGTGGTATTAAAAATCTTCAGAAGAACGTAAAGCGAGGCAGGGGCTGCGTTACCCCCAGAAACCCGTGGGTGCGTGTGCCTGGGTCGCGTTGGCAGCATCCAGGGTCGGCCCTCACAGGCCTGGGAGCGCTGGGCATCCCTGCTCTGGGCATCCCTGCGCTGGGAGAGGGGCCCGGGCGGGTGGGACACGGCCCCGCTGGCTGACGGTTCCCCAGCGTTACCCGCTGCTCCGGGGACGCCTCGCCAGCAGGAGCTGGGAACCAGTGCTTTAGGCATGGTCTCCGTGTTCCTATTGTACAGGGACTGGTCATTCCTTTTTAAAGCAAGATAAATTAACCCACGTTTCGGATAATGCGAGGGTGAATGCGCCCAGGTGTCTGGGCAAAGCTGTTTTCCTGAGGGAAATGACTTTCCTGTGATTTCCAGCTTTACTTAGCTGGCCAGCCCTGAGTATAGGCGAGACTGTGTTGTGTCTTCTAGTTTGCTTGTTTTTCCTGCTGCCGCTATACATACACATCCTGTAAGAAAGCTAAACAAATTTCCCTAATCCTAGAAAAATAGCGTTTAGCAAAGGGTAACGCTTCCATTATTTCTGTGCAAACTGGGTTTGGTTAGGTAGGTTTGTTGGGTACCTCCTGTCTATAACCAGGGAATTAGGACAGAAAATGTACATTTGAAATGGTCTCAAGTGATCTCTGAAAAGTTGTTAGACCCAGTCTTCAGTATTGCTTAGTAGAACACGTCTGCATCTGACAGTGAAGCATTTATGAAAAGTAGGCCTAAAGTGTCTTGAATGTGAATATCCATGATGAAAGGCTGCTTGCGTATTTTTTACACAGTGATTTTGGGCCAGTACCACCGAGTATTGCAGTCTGTCAGTCTTGTGTGCTTCCGTATACACATCGTGTGCTCTATAGGAATGGGACTTATGTAGTTCTGCTTTTTCCTCGTGTGGTACTTGGAGGAGTTACGAGGAAATGGGCTATCTGCCCCGCAGATACCTGTGCCTTCCAGAGGCTCCAGAGAAGTGCTGGTCCAGCAAATTCTCCTTTTTCAGAGTCCAGCCCCTGGTCAGGAGTCTGGCAGTAGCAGCAGAAGTGATAGGCATGTGGTTTTTCTAGGAATTTTCAAATGAATTGTCTGTTTTAGAAAGGGAGTGTTTCTGACTATGTCAACTGCAAAGTCTTTGCAGGTAGTATCTTTTAAGGGGCGGTTTTTGTTACTTTGTCCTTTAATCAGGAAAAGTGTGTGTTTGTAAGTCAGTCAAATATTAACAAATGAGGTGAATTGATCAAATAGTGTTCTGTGTCTGTTTTAGGACAAAACTCCTAAATATTGTGAACTTTCTTCTCCTACTGCCAAGCACCCCTTCTGCAGAGGAATGTGGAAAAAAAACCCCAAACCTAATTCAGAGTCATGTCAATTATTTAAACAAAAATCAGGTAGATAGTGACACTCTTATTTTTGTGAAACACTGAAAGAGAATAAATGCTTTGTGAGAAAGAGAACTTCCTTATCCCTATGAATAAGGAAAACTCAATGAGGAGATAAAGTTAATTCACACCTAGAAAGTCTTGGAAGACTCAGAAGAGGTACAACGGAAAATAGACATTTTCAATGGCTTTGAATATTATCTGTGAGGATAGTAAATGTGGTTATATTTTGCATGGGAAAGAGAACAGGGTGGCAGTTACCATTGTGTGTGTAGGATTTTGGTGTTCAAGTTAAGGCTTCTCTCAGTAAGGCTGCTTCTTTCAGTAGAAACAAACTCTTACACCTGGAGAGTCTGTGGAAGATACTGAATATTGGATCGGTTATGCATCCATTTGAACTGGCTAGTTGTCTGTGTGTGGCTTTACTTCTCAGGGTGGCTGTTAGTAATTCAGCCTTAGATTTTGCTCCTAGTTAATTTTGCCTCATTGGTAAATGAGCTGCAAAAGATGAGTTATTGCATAGCAGTACAGTAAACAAATACCTAATAAAAGGCAGAGAAACAGTGCTTTAAGTATGCTGAATACAGAGGGAAAAAAAAAAAGGTCAAAGGTATTCACAACCTTTTTTCATTACTATTATTCCCTTATAATAAAAATACTCTGTTTCTGTATCCGAAAGAGATACTCGGAGCAAAACATTGTAGTGTCTTTTCTTTACAGCTTATGTCTGCTGCCATGGGCTGTGTGTTAATTTGTTACCACCTGAAGTAGTTCAGTTTTGAAAGCTCCTGCCTAGGGTTGAATTGGTAGATAGCACCAGGAATGGAGCAAGTTCCTGGTCTGGACAAGTGGCTGATGAGTTGTGACGGCAGGGAGGACTCAGCACCCCTTGCAGCCCCTAGGGATGGGTCAGGTAGGGCTTTGAGTTTAAAGTGCCATTAAAGTACTGGATATAGCGATGATTGAGCTAAACTTACAACTGGAAGTAACGGTGCACTAAAGACAACTCTTCAGCTTTTTCACACTGGGCCTCAGAAGCTTTTTGGAGTTCCTATTGAAACTCCAGATAAATCTAGTCTGAACTGAAAAAATTCCCCTGTCCGTGAGATCTTATTTACAAGATCCTACTCAGAATTTTTCAGGCTTGCACTGAAGGGCAACACACTGCAGATGTGCTAAATTAAAGTGAACTCTAATCCGGTACTGCGCAGTGCCACTGAGCAGCCCTAAATATGAGCAAGAAACCCTTGTGTAAGGTGCTGTCCAGACACAGAATTTAAAAATGGGACCCTGCTCCAAAGAGATTACAAGCTAGGAGAAAACGCTATCTGGTGGACAACAGGGCCGCGGGGCTGTCTTCTGTGCACATCAGCACCAGGTTACATGGAAAGGAGGAGTCCTAAGGGAAAGAATGTGTAGGGGACTGGCCTGGGGAAGAGTGGCTGGAAAGCTGCCTGGAGAAAAGGACCTGGGGGTGTTGGTCGACAGCCATCTGAATATGAGCCAGCCAGCAGTGTGGCCAAGAAGGCCACCAGCATCCTGGCCTGTATCAGGAATAGTGTGGTGAGCCGGACTAGGGCAGTGATCATCCCCCTGTACTCGGCACTGGTGAGGCCCCACCTTGAGTGCTGTGTTCAGTTTTGGGCCCCTCACTAAAAGAAAGACACTGAGGCTCTGGAGCGTGTCCAGAGAAGGGCTACGAAGCTGGTGAGGGCTCTGGAGAACAAACCTTACGAGGAACGACTGAGGGAAGTGGGGTTGTTTAGCCTGGAGAAGAGGAGGCTGAGGGCAGCCCTCATCACCCTCTACAGCTCCCTGAAAGGAGGGTGTAGAGAGGTGGGGGGTGGTCTCTTCTCCCAAGTAACAAGCGATAGAACAAGAAGAAAGAGCCTCAATTTATGCCAAGGGATGTTTAGGATGGATATTAGGAAAAATTTCATCACTGAAAGGGTTATTAAGCATTGGAACAGGCTGCCCAGAGAAGCTGTTGAGTGAAAAGACAGGTAGACGTGGTGCTTAGGGACATGGCTTAGTGGTGGTTTTGGCAGTGTTAGATTGATGGTTGGGCTCAATGATCTTAAAAGGTCCCTTCCAACCTAGGCAATTCTGTGATTCTATGACTGCCATGTCCCCTTTGTGAAGCGAAGAAAATCATGATATCGCTGTTTGTGCAGACAGACCATTGTAGATATGGCCTAGATTATGGTCTGCTGTGCTTGGAGCCCCACAAATGTGGATTGTGTCCTTATCTTTTCTCTTATGTTGTCCTCTGATTAAATCACTTGATAGTTGGGTGTTGTACATGGTGTCTGTTTTGAGATGCAGACCTGATTGGTGTGATTGATGATGCAGCATAGGAAGCTGGTCATGAAAGTTCATGGTATTGTAACTCATATTTGCAGTAAACTCTTATGTGTTAGTTTTAAAGACTCAGCGTTATGTGAAACTTAAAGCTCTGTCATCCTGTTGGCAGCCAGCCACATTTGAGAAGTTCCTTAAATGCTACCTCTCCCATCCTCTACAGATGATTGCTTCTTCAGCTAAGCCGCTTTGTGGTCCTCCTTGGATTAAAATGCTGGATGTGGTGAAACAACATCTGAAAAAGAAAAAGCACCTTCATGTATTTTTCTGGCCTGAAGAGTGCTCATGCAAGTATTTGAGCTGACACAACCAAAAGAATGGTTAAAAACCTTGGGAGTAGGGAAGTAGTAGAAAGTAACAGGCAGGTTTCCTAGGAGATAATGACAGTGTGCCAGGATCATGCAGTGGTGGGGAATGAGACAAAGAGGGCAGGAAGGAGACTTGTGAACTCCCTCCAGCTCTGTTGTCTAAATGGTGTCTTCCCTCAACTGGGGACATCTGTTGAATTACCAACAGCGTTCAGATAGATTTTCCCAAGGTATTTCCCATCCCAGTGCCACTGGGACAGCCAACCTGTGACTCTCTATAGGAGAGACTCCTCTCTGTCTCTTCTTTGTGGTACCAGTAAGATATTTTGTGGTGTGCTTGCTTGTAGCTGCTTCACAGTACTTGAAGGTGATGCAGTTGTCCTGCTAGCTGGGACATCGTGCCATGGTGGTTTTGAAAAGGGGAAGCTTGTCTCTCCACACTGCAGTTGGTTTTTTGTCATGTGGGCAACAGAAAGTGAGCAGTGGCAGGGCTGCAGGCTGTGAGGAGGAATGGCTACAGGGACAACAGCTCTGACCAAGCTGGTGCAAGACCTGCAGAGGACCAGCCGCCTTAATACGGCCATTTCTGGCAGGCCACAGCAAGAGCATTTCTGATGCATGTGTCTGAAAACCTTTGGGGAATCTGTGATCCAGGCAGTAAGGCCAAACCCTCTTCTTTGAGGGGCAGGCCTCTTCTAGAGCATCCCTGTCTCTGAGGAGATACTTGCCAGGTTGTATGCTTGGCGTTATTCATGTGGACCCTGGGCCCTATTACTCATGGAAGGGACAGAAACACAGCCTGGTGTCATCTTCAGTATGGTGATGTGTATGCTTGCACCCCAAGCCATTGCGTGTACATAATCCCGCAGGGGGGTGTGTATGGGTGGTGTCTGCCTGAGGAAGCACAGACATGGGAGCTGTGCTTCTCTCGCCGTTTACAGTAGAGCTGGAGGAGTGTTGTTTGTCCTTCGCTGTTCTGGGAAATTCACTTAATTAATTGAAATTCAGCTCAGTGTTGTAGTCTAGAGAAAGAAAAGCTAACAAGTTCTTTAATCTTTGGAGATGCCTTTTGCTCTGTATGCTTAGAGGCATGTGCTGTCCTTAACCTGCGTGGACCCTGGACCCTTGTTTGAAGTGTGAGTTTGCTTGTGGAAGTGTGTGGGCACAGGAGAGGTCTTAGTGTCAGAGGGAAGGCTTTTGGAGAAACAGCCATTTACAATTGCAAATTTATGTTTGGAGACTTAAAAGCACTTTCATACAGCTAGTAAAAAATGCTGTTCGTGTATCGATATGAACTTATGTCTTTGTGAAGACCTGAAGTCCACAATAGAATTTTGCAAACTGTATCACTAAATAGCTGCTGGCTTGCAAAGATTATTTTCTAATGTATTTCTAAGTCTGCAGAGTTAAAACAAGGAGTTTCTTTTTTTTTTTTTCCTTAATTTTCCCTCAAACTTTTGCACCTGTGGCTTTTGTGGTAACTCGAGAGCAGTGATACTTAACACTAGGTGGCTGTCTAACAAGTGATTTCTTGATTCGAGGCTGCTAAGGCAAACCAGCCGTGGCAGCACCACTTTGTGTGCGTATTACCTTTCTTTTGTAGCTGAAGGGGAGGTGAGCTAGTGCCCTATTCCAGAAAATGACAGAAATATGATGTGTGAACAGTCATGGCTGTTGGAGGTGGAAGCATGCCACAGCCTTCCCTCGCAGAGGACAGAGGAAAACTAGACCCTCGGGTGGGCTTGTTTCTCCTCCGCTGAGAAGACTGCATTAAAAGTAAAACCCAGACATGAGACCCTTTCCCGTTGACTGTCCCTTATGAGGGCTTTATTGGGTTATGAATTACGATATATTTCACATTCGTTTGCATTTCTTTTTGTTTGCAGGCCACAAACCAGTGCTGTGACTTCCTTACTGGAATACCAGAGGCTCTTCTCAGAACTAGCTCCCTTACAGAGCTGGCCCACAGCACAGGCAGTGGGTTTCTGACACTTCTTGAGATTGCGGTGTTGTTGTTACAGGCGGCTTGTGAGCTCAGACCCTGTTGTGTCTGCAGCTATAGATTTGGTGCTTACACAGCTGGAATGTAGGGAGAGGCAATTGGTGATTTTGCCACCCAGAAGATGAACTTTTGTCACTCCAGCATGAAGAATTGCTAGGACAAGGCTTGCTATGGCACTGTTTTTAGAACTTATCAGCCAGTCTTAGTGTCAAGTCTTTTACAGAGGTGATAGCTAAAGGAAGCCGGGGATCTACTATTTCTTAAGTAAGGTTGAAAACAACCTCTTTTACCAAAGCTTAAGAGACTTTAAACAGCTTGGCCAGACACAAACACCTGTAAATACTCTGAACCCACTCCTCAGGTGCAGCAGAGCTCTGACTGTGTGATTCGGGATGCAGCAGGAGAGGTGCATGATTTGGGACAGAGCAGGAGGCTGTGTGATTCCCCTAGGATGGGACTTAGGACAGCCTCAGGGCTGCTTCTGGCTGGGCCAGCTGCAACTATCCCCTGGGATCAGTGCTGCTGGGTTGCTGCAGAGCCATGTGCAGCTCCCATTTCCCTTTCTTCTTGCCTCTGGCATTTCTAATTTGGAGCTCATAGTTGCAGGATAGAGTTGGCTTCACTGGCTATCTGTCATGCTGGAATTTCCCTATACAGCAAGAATTGCAGCCTCCCAGCTGGCATCAGCTACTTACTCTGTCCCCGTGCCCTTGCTGTTCACATTTTTAATGAACTGGCACCACCAGCACCTCCTTCAGTCTGGGAAGTCTGGTTCCACTTGAAGTCACAGACCTTGTGATACTGATTTGAGGATAGATGAGCACAAAAAGACCATCTGTGTTGTAAATGGTAGGGTGTTTGGAGCAGGGTAGATTTGCAAAGCGTGATGGTGGCACCTTCTCATCTCTTTGATAACAGTGGATGGGATGCGGGCTGGAGGTCACATGGAGGAGGACAGACCTGTCAAGCCTCTAGTGTCCTTTGAGGTTTACTTATCTGGCTTTTGCCTCTCAGTGGGTATGTCCTACATTTGCAGTGAAGGGCCACAGCCTCCTTCCAGCTCCTTGAGCCCATCGGATGGGCACAACTGCTTAGTTCTCTCTGAATCGCAACTGCCTTTGTGAGGAGACAGAGCAGCAGTGCTGCCTCTGCACCCAGGCTTTTGGCAGAATTTCAGCTTCGAAAGTGCATATTGGGCCTGGCACCAGGATCTCTTCCCCGTCACCTTCCCTGGTGAAGGGTCATGCACATGGGTCCAAACAGTTATTGTGAAACTAGAGACAAGTGCAAGGCTGTGGAGAGTGATGACAGTGGCTTTTTAGCTGTCTGCGGCTAATTTATCAGTGATGGGTACCCATTATCTCTAAAACATTGCATAGTAAGCTGGGTATGAGTTGACATCTGAGCTAGGTTAACTAATCAGTGAATCTTCTCATGCTCCCATTTCAAAGTTGTGTTTTAATAATTGTGTCCTTAAACTTGTCTTCGCTGAAGAGTTGACCTGAGCTGTGTACCAGGGTTTAGCAGTTTTTCCTCACTTGCTTCACCTCTATTCACCTCCCGTTCTCTGGCTCCCATGGAAAAATCTTTGCCTTGTTTGGAAGCCCTTGGTCTGGAGGCATTTTCTCACATGCATGTTGGCAACCACAGAAGCAGACTGAAGGAAGGAAGGTGGGTGTAGGGCTGCTGCCTACTCAGCTGGGGTTAGACCAAGCAGGCAGGAAATAGAAACACATAGTACTGACCAACTGTAGAAGAGGTGTATCTTTGAGTACCTCCTGTTTATTTAACTATTTTCTGTAATTTTGCCATTGTAGATTCATTATCCTTTACCAGGACAGCATGTGTGACAGTGTGGAAGAGGGATAAATTTTGTATGGTTTATGTGGAAAGAAGATTTGCTTTTGAGTAGGGGGTTTGAAATCCCAAGAATTCCCATGACAAATTTTGTGCCCTTTTTTTTTTTTTACTCTTATATCCTATAAGACTGTGAAGAAGAGGGTGAAGAAGCACAATGTGGACTTAAAAAAAAAATTTTAAAAAACTTGAATAAGTTTGAATGAAACTTCCAAAGTGTTTTAGTGATTTACAGACATTAATCTTATTTGGAGATTGCTGGGACTTGTGAACTCACGGCATAAGTACATGTTTGCCAGTCTTCCCATCTGTCATCTTTTCAACTCCTGACTTATCACTGTATGAGAATTCAGCCCCTTGGTTAACTTCTACATTGTTTTTGTGTTTTCTTTTGTTTTGTTTTTTCCCCTCTTCAGACAAGTGAGAGAAAGACTGAAGCAGCAAGTTGTTGAAATGAAGGAGAAATTTCCAGGCTTCAGACCAGGACTCGCAATTTTGCAGGTATTGTTTTCTTGAATGACAACTACAGAAAGTCTGAGTTGCTTTGCAGTGGTAAGTGCACAGCTGATGAGCTCCACCAAAGCTGCCTTGCAAAGGTAACGTTCTATAAGGAACAGAAGAGCAGAGTTCCCTGTGATGGTAACACAGTTCTGTGATGTCTTTTCTCCAAGTACTGGGCCCCAGAAACATTTGGGGATTTTGGATTGAGGTGTTTTGTTGGGTTTTTTTTCTTTCATCAGACCCTTGCAGTTCTGAGGGTTAGGTTTGTGAAATGGTGAAAGAAGGATTCTTGCCTATTAAGAGGAAGCAGTGCTTGTAGACTCTGTTCAAGTCTACGTGTTTGTGTGAGCTCCCAAGCCTGTCAGCTTTCAGAGATGTTTGTACCAGAAATCTTTGAAATTTGGCATTTATTAAGGAATTTGGTCTACTCTTAACGTCAGAACGTGGATAGAGAAAGGGGGCAGGGGGAAAAAAACCACAACACAACCAAGAAGACTTTAAGTGCAGGGCATGCAACAAAAACCCATTGCTGAATGTGATGTCTGTCAGAAGTGTGAGGAAGTGCTGGAGTCTAGAGGTCTGAGCTATGTTTGGCAGAATTAAGATGGGGTTTTTTTCCTTGCAGCTCTGAACTATGGAGACTCTTTGTGCGTAGATCAGAAGGTGACTAGCAGTAGCAAATGTCACGTAACAGGAAGGAACTGAGTGGTCACAAAGGACTGATGGACTGTAAATGGCTGCTTAGAGGAATAGTTTATGTCCTTATGCAGTATTTTGGGCTCAGGTGTCTTCAGGTGTTCAGAAGAAAGGAGGAAGTTCTCTGTTTTTAAATTTAGTAAGTGATGTTTTGATGAAAGTTGCTGAACTGCTGACCTTGTAAACTGTCTTCAAAAATTGATGTCTTGTAATGTCACTGTATTTTTTTCTTGGTTGGCCTGTGTTCCTTCAATCCTGGATTGACTCAGAGTCCTTCACAACCTGTTTGCTCTTTGGCTTTTTGACAATTTTGTAAGCTACCAAACAGTCTGGGCTTGGAGTTCATCTCCCAGTACTGTTGTTCTTAGCTGTCCATTTTTCAATTAAGCTAATTTCAATTAAATTAGCCGTTTCTGATATATAGCCATGATATGTGCTGTTTTCTTAGAAGGTACTGAAGCATACCTTTTCCTAAACCCAGCAGTCTTTAAAGGGGAGACGGACCCTTTATCAAACTCAAGGGAAGAGGAACCAGTGTATACTGGCTCATCAGGTAATGCAGGCACCCCTGCATCTTATAATCTGTGGGAGAACCAGAGATAGCTACCAAGTGCCAGGGAATGGCAAGTTTGCTTATCAGTTTTTCCTTATTTGTCCTTCATTTTCTTTTGGTTACAAGGAGTGTTACCTTTAACAAAACATACTGGATGTTGCAAACATTCTTCTGAAATGCAGTTGTACTGTAATCACCCAATACTGCCAAAAACTTACAGGCATTTGTTCCACTTGCTGCTTTCTCTTTGTGCATCACTTTGTTCTTGTTTTTTTGTTTTTTCTTCGTCAGGAAAATTTTCAAGATACAGAACAGCAGTGGAAGAAATCTTTACATCAAGGCACACGTATGTGCATAAAGTTAAGATTCCTGGCCCAGCTTTTCTGAAAGCCTTAATCAGATAATTGGATGTTATCAGCACCTGCTGATCATGTTAATTAGCTAGAGATTTAACTTTCTCAGATGAGATGGCAGGCATTATTTTTCCCTTCGGAGAGCATTGTGTTTCTAAGGTTTTTCAACAGGTGTAAATAGTGTTCATGCAGGAGATCAGACAACTTGTCTTCAGCTGCCTTTTACTTGAAAGAACACTTCTCTGTTAGCTCCAGATACTTATAGCCTCTAGCAGTGTGTCTTACAGTTACTCAAGAGTACCTTTTTCTCCTTGGTGTAGCTCAAAGGAAGCCAAGGAAGCTAAGGGTTAAGCCCATCTCAGCCTCTGACTGGGTCTCTGTTGTGAAGTGTGACTCAACTCTCTCTTCATCCTTAGGTTGGAAATCGGGATGATTCGAACCTCTACATTAATATGAAGCTGAAGGCTGCTGCTGAGGTAATGCCCAAGCTCTCAATATTTCTTTTTACCCTCCTACGGTAGGTCAAATCTGAATATGAAAAAAACCAAATGCAAATCAAATACTTTGTCTAAGCTTTGCCCATATTGAAGAAACCGATGTTGGCCTGGATTCCTTGTTATAAGGAAGTAGTATAGGTGTGTAACCTGACATTTGCCAAGTGGGGTGCTCTGGGAACAACAGTGTGGGTTTGTGCCACTTTTTGTGTGATCATCTCCTAGATTACATGTGTCTGAAGTGCTCCTGCTCTGTCTTTCCTGACCTGTGGCCATGCACTTTCCTTCCCTGAATGTCTTTCACCCGCAGTTGTCATGCATTTGTCAATGAGTGCTACGTTACAGGCTATAGCAGGGCTGGGAATGTAGATGAGTCCCTGTTTCCCTAGGTGATAGCTGCCATCTTCTCCTCTGGCATTTCAAAGCAGTATGCTGTCAAGCCAAGACGGTGTTGTTCATGTCAAAAGCTGAATAGGACAGTTGAAGTATGGACCAATCTAAGTAGGCAAAGCACTAATCTTTCTTCTCTGTCGTTGATGGTATTTCCAAATAATTGGACTGTAGCCACAGGAGCAGGAGATAGACCTGGGAAACCTGACAGAATGTAGCTGTGGCTGGGCTGGACTGAGAGAATAGCTGGATCAATCTTGGGTGTCAGTTTAGAAATCAGATAATTTTGTTGTTGTTCTCATTTGCAGATTGGGATCAGTGCCAATCACATAAAACTGCCAAACACAGCAACAGAAGCTGACGTAAGTAATACAGCCAACAGTGAAAAAATACATAATTTTGGGTTTGAGCTCAAGAGATGAACTTACATTGGCCCTCTGATTTTATAAAAGACTGCTTGCACATAGGATATTAACTCTGAAGAAAGAGCTGTAACCTGCTGAGATTTTTTTATTTTTAAAAGAAAACTAAACACTACAATGTAAACTCTAGAGACTTAAACAGGTATTTTTCTAAAAATAAAAATTTGAGTCACTTATATTCTTAAGTGGAAAAACTAAACATATTGTGTGTGTCTGTTGATCCAGATAGGATTGTGCTTTTTCCTTTGCATCAGTCATATTTCTGTTTATCACCCATGAGGTTTTTGGTCTTTACTTGTTGTAGGTCCTCAAGTGCATTGCCTCTTTGAATGGAGACCCTGCTGTTCATGGCTTTATCGTGCAGCTGCCGCTTGACTCTGATAAACCCATCAATACAGAAAAAATAACCAATGCTGTTGCACCTGAGAAGGATGTAGATGGGTAAACTGACTTCACCCCTGGAAAGCATGACAGCTACTCCAGAAAGAAACTTTTTTTTTTCTTTTGAATGGTGATCATGAGGCTAGGAATCTTACTTCGCCTTTATTCTTTCAAAATACAGCTTAAGTAGCATCAATGCTGGGAAACTCTC
This sequence comes from Rhinoptilus africanus, assembly GCA_013400135.1. Classification (NCBI taxonomy): domain Eukaryota; kingdom Metazoa; phylum Chordata; class Aves; order Charadriiformes; family Glareolidae; genus Rhinoptilus; species Rhinoptilus africanus. Next base: position 454,090 of record VXBO01012813.1, read on the forward strand.
TAGAGGGGACCTTGGAGACTGCTTTATTCCCTGTACTCCAAAAGGATGCATGGAACTTATCAGGCAGACAGGTAAGGAGGTTTTCATCCATTATTCACAAATGCAAGTCTTCAGTAAGAGGAGAAATTATGCACCTTGCAAGGCTACACTTTGCATTGAAACTTTTGTTGAGATGCCACATTTCAACTCTGCCTTTTCAGATGGGAAAAGAGTGAGTTTTAAAGTGGTCCTTCCTCCCTCTCAACTCCACTTCCCTATCGCATGCAACCCATAAGAAAAATAGTGTCCTGAAGTATCTGAGCCAGATGTAAACTGACCAAAAGACTCCAGAGCCCTTTGAGTTAGTTTGTACTAAAGTGCACAACAACCTATGTTTACTTTCTCCTACCTTTCTGTGGTGCAGGCGTCCAAGTTGCAGGGAAAAGAGCCGTTGTGGTTGGTCGCAGTAAGATCGTTGGTGCTCCCATGCATGACCTGCTGCTCTGGAATCACGCAACAGTAACCACTTGCCATTCGAAGACCTCAACGCTGGCTGAGGAGGTAAGGACAGGACAGATGCTCGAGGCTGTAGTTACCTGCTAGAAGCCAGTGCTGCCAGCTGCACGTTGCTGCTCGGTGTATTGCTATTCTGAGTCATTGGGTCTGGATGGTCTTTCATCTGAAACAGTTTCCCAGTCCTGTTCATTGGATGGTTGTGTAAATACTTCTGCTGGACTAGGATCCTGATTATTTTTTGCCCTTAATGAGAGGCTTTTAATTATAACAGAAAAATTTCTTTGGTTTTGTTTTCTTTGTGCAAGTGCTGAGAGTTTAATCATCCTTTCCTAATCTCCAAGTAGTGGCCTGCAAGGCAGCATGTATTTTTGGTTTTTCCTGAAAAGGCCAAGTGGTCTTTAGCTCTAATGGCTGGGAAATGCTAGGCCAAATGTTTTCTCCAGGTTATATTTTTCCAGTCTGTTTTCTATGACTAGGAGTTGGTACCATTTTCCTCTGTAGAGGTGAGAGTGACAGAAACAGTGTGTTGCTGTGCTGCCACCTACTTGGATTTTGTGGAGCAATCGACACTGCCAGGCTCTGTAGGCAAGTATTAAAGCTGAAAGGAGAGTGGGTGTATTTGAATATAACTCACAAGGAAGATCAGAAACACTGCAATGCTTCATGCCATTAAGTTCCTGCTCAATATGACAGTCACTAGGTTGATTAACAATTGAAGTGCTAATTTTTAATGAAATCTTAAAAATAGGTTATTTCCCTTGAAGTTTAAAAGAAAGAATTCCAAGGGATAGCAGCTTCCTAAGCAAACACGAATGAAGCAGTGCAAGAACTGAGAACATGTTTCAGTCAGGGTCTCTAGCACCAGCTTTGTGACCAAATCTGTCAAATTTACTGAGCACTGTCTGAACAAATATTAGTGCTGAATTACAATCAGCTTTCCCTAGAATTGCATGTTATACAGTCCTGGACTTAAAAACCACGGGCAGTGCTGCCATAAGTGAAGTACCGCTTAAAGTTCTGTGCAAGAGTTGTTCTTGGCTGCCATCCGATGAGTACTGGATATATTTCTAGCACTGAAAAGAGCAACTGAATATGCAGAGATATTTGAAGGGAGGAAGGTAAGAATATGCAGAAGGCTTTAATTTTATCTAAGAGTAGTCTGTGTGATCCGCTTGGGAATCATGGAGGAGTTCAAAAGAGGTTGTGAAGTGTTGACTGGCAACAGTTCAAGATAGGAGTGTGAAAATAGGCCATAATTTCTGGCTGCAGGAATTTGTGCCTGACAAATAACTGCTAGCTACCTTTTAACTGCTGACGATGCCCTTCCATCCCTCCCATGGCAATGAGTGAACACACAGTTTCACTGCAGTTGAAGCTGATCTAAGTTGCTGCTGAAGCTGCTTTGTGTTTTTCCACTGCCGGTGTGATACGGAGTTGTTCATTTGGCTTTTTTTTTTTTGTAGGTTGGTAAAGCTGATATCCTGGTGGTTGCAGCTGGTAAAGCTGAAATGGTAAAAGGTGAATGGATCAAACCTGGTGCAATCGTAATAGACTGTGGAATTAACCATGTGCCAGGTGCGTGGGTAATGTATAAAGAGTGGGGATGTGTTTATTTGTATATAAATGCAGTTGCTAAGTAAGTACATAGATACTGTTTCCTTGGTGTTTCTAGTCAATGCAGATTTCTTTAAGTCTGTCTTAGGCGATGATGGCAACCTCTGAAGATGCCAGAATGAAAAAAGGTTGGTCTGAAGTACTATCCTAAAGCAGAACACTGACAGTTTTGTTTCGGCCTTCAATGAGGCTGATGATCAGTAGGGGAGAGAGGAGGCCTAGGACATGTTACAGCAGAGTATCCATGTAATTTGCCGCAACTACATAGTGAAGTTTTGCCGCTGTTGTCACTTGTGAGCGTGCAGCTCTGCTGTCATTACTTTGCAGTTAGATCTGATTAAGCTGTTCTGTTTGAAATACACAAATGGCAAGCAGTCTCTTAAAGTAGCTGTGGATTTGTTGAATCACAACATTAACTTCTTAGGCTTGAATGGCTGTTTTGAAACAAAGCGTCTTCTGCAAGAGTATTGGTGACAATGGCTCTGGCATAGAATAAAGTGCTTGAACATAATGGATTTTAGGGTAGGCTTTCACTTAGCTACTCCTTCCTTATAAAGGAGGAAGAGACAGTCTGGCAGTTTTCTGTTTTCATCTCATTTTAAATCCAAATTACAGATATTGAATTATATGGAAAATTAGTCACCATCCAAGTATCTCTATGCTACGCCCACAAGGCTTTTAAAAGGTAGTTTTCATAATTAATCAGTCATTTTGTTGCCATTACTTAATGGAATGTAAAGAAATTTCTGTTCAGCAGTCTTGTTTCTCAAAGATGACACTGAGTTGCATTTAAAAACATTAGTCCTCTGTGTAATTAAAATTAAAAGTCATCTGCTGCTGCTGTTTGTTGCTTCATGTATTTGTGCCAAGCTACCCAAACTTAGGCAATTTGCCAAAACCCACAGGGTCGCTGCTGATTTGCATGAAGCAGAATGACTTGGAGTCTCCCCCATTAACATGTTGCAAATAAAACTACTGTTCTGTTTCTAACATATGATGCTGTGACCTTTTTTCAGGTTTGATGTGAGCTGCAGCTCTGAGGACACATCCCTGTTTCTTTGCCATTAGTCTGCCTCGGGCAGTGCACTGAGGTCTGAGCTTCTTGTACACCCGTCCTAGTCAGCGTTGCATGGCAATGTGATTAGTGGCATTGTGAGACTCGGTAATCGGGGCTTGACAGAGCACCATGGAAATTGTCAGATTTCAAAATGATGGATGCCACAGGCTTTTTTTTTTTGCCTGTGTTTTTCTGAAGCTGATGAATTTTCCTGCCTCCCTTTCCCTTTCTGATAGGCTGCGAAAAAGTTTTCAGATTAATCTTTTGGGAAATCAGTGCCAGAATTGTGGGAATTGCGGTGCTCCAGAAAGAACGACAACTAGTTTGCCAGCTTCTCCAGCAACATCACTGTATAGATCAAATATTGCTACCAGCTGTGATGGTGCTTTGAATGTGGCAGGGGGACAAATAGCACAGATGCCATACATCTTACCATAGCTGTAGGTGCACCCAGCTGGGTGCCTCCTAGGTACAGGGGTAAGTTGCAGCTGGAGGGCACGGCAATCTCTGGATATGCCTATACTTTGCATGTTGGGGTGCCCTGTATGGGCAAATCCTAATATGATTTGACATATCAGTACATTAACTTCATGCAGACTTGCCAAGTTGGAGTGAAGTTATAGCCATGTAGCATCTCGCAAATGCAGCTGTTGTGCAGTTTTTGAACAGAGAGTGGCCTGTATACTCCAAGACTGCCAGTTTGGAGGCTAGAGTAGACAGTTTAGGCACATCTGGCTTTGTGCTCATGTGTACTACAGCTGAGCAGAATTTCTTCCAGGTCTCCAGGTAAAGAGAGAGGATCTCCTGTAACCTCTATTAGAGCAGACAAGTGTGTCTTATCCCTTTCCAAACTGGATTGTATTTGTCTTGCTCTCCCCGCTGCTGCAGTTGAAGGGCTAGTCCAGCAAATATTCTGAATGCCTTATTCCAGGCCTGTAGAAATTGTTCTGCTACAGGAAGGGAGAGCAGTGCAGGCAGAGGATATTCCCAGAGATGGCTTAGTCTCTGGAGTGTTCCTCCATGGGTCCTGATGGAGGAAGATGGAGTCCTCTGCTGTAGGATTTTGCAGCCCTAGCCAACAAGGAGCCTTGAACAGTGGGATATGAGAGCAGCAAAGGAGGATCAGCCTCTGTGGATCTTGGTGCCGTGCTCTTCAAACACCAGAAGAGCTAGAAGGCTATAGGAAGCCTTGACTTGATGCTCTGTTTATATCTTCATGTACTGGGAGTCAATCTGGCATCACAGGGCTATAAAATCAGATTTGGTTTGATCCCTCATGAAACACCTTTCCAAGTTATATCCAGAAAAAGACCAGACTGCAAGCAGATCTCCTGTTTTATAGATAAGGGTCAAGCATGGTCTTGTGTGCTTGCAGTCATATATCAACCAGAAATGTGTTACAGTTGGATGTACACTGGCACGAGTTTGCTTGGAAGCCATACAGATAATCCCAGTGCTTGTCTGTGAGTTAGCTCCAGCCCAGAAGCTTCACTCCAGACTGCCTTGCATGCAGCTGCCTCCCACGCAATTGCCTCTGGAGATAGATGGACATCATCATGTCCAAGTGGAAACCAGTGATGAGTGGCATTCCTCAGGGGTCAGTACTGGGACCAGTGCTGTTCAACATCTTTGTTGGCGACATGAACAGTGGGATTGAGCGCACCCTCAGCAAGTTTGCCAACGACACCAAGCTGTGTGGAGCAGTTGACACACTGGAGGGAAGGGATCCAAAGGGACCTGGACAGGGTCCCTGAGAGGTGGGCCTGTGCAAACCTCATGAAGTTCAACCAGGCCAAGTGCAAGGTCCTGCATGTGGGTTGGGGCAATCCCAAGCACAAATACAGGCTGGGCAGAGAATGGATTGAGAGCAGCCCTGCTGAGAAGGACTTGGGGGTGTTGGTGGATGAAGCTCAACGCAAGCCAGCAGTGTGCGCTCGCAGCCCAGAAAGCCAACCACATCCTGGGCTGCATCAAAAGAAATGTGGCCAGCAGGCTGAGGGAGGTGATTCTCCCCCTCTACTCCACTCTTGTGAGACCTCACCTGGAGTACTGCATCCAGCTCTGGAGTCCTCAGCACAGGAAGGACAAGGACCTGTTGAAACGGGTCCAGAGGAGGGCTGCAAAGATGGTCAGAGGGCTGGAGCACCTATGCTATGAGGACAGGCTGAGAGAGAGAGTTGTGGCTGTTCAGCCTGGAGAAGAGAAGGCTCTGGGGAGACCTTACAGCATCCTTTAAATACCTAAAGGGGGCCTACAGGAAAGATTGGGAGGGACTCTTTATCAGGCAGTGTATTGATTGGACAGGGGTAGTGGTTTTAAACTGTAAGAGTGTAGAATGTAGATTAGATATTAGGAAGAAATTCTTTATTGTGAGGGTGGTGAGACAGTGGAACAAGTTGCCTGGAGAAGTTGTGTATGCCCCATGCCTGGAGATTTTCAAGGCCATGCTGGATGGGGTTTTGGGCAGCCTGATCTAGTGGGAGGTGTCCCTGCCCAGGGCAGGGGGGTTGGAACTAGATGATCTTTAAGGTCCCTTCCAACCCAAACTACTCTGTGATTCTATGATCATACCTGTTCACGTATATAGGCATGACCTTCACTTCTTTGATTTCAAAGTCCTTGGATGCTATCTCTCCTGTTCCAGCGGGCTAGAGAACCTACTGGATCAAAGAAGAGACAGACACTGGAATGGTTGTAGAGTCACTGGTACTCTCTGCAACTAGTTTGGGGTTTTTTAAGAGTGGGATGATGAATATTGAGAAGGTGAAACTATGGAGAGAGTCGGAAAGTGTTGGATGTGAGCTTTCCTTCCAAAGAATGCTTTAAAGGTATTGAATAGCTCCTAGGTTGTGCTCAGCAGTGCTTGGCGTGAGGTGCGTATGCAGAGGCAGGGACTGGGGGTTTGTTTGGCTTGTGCTCATCACTGTGTCTGTGTGACAGGTTAAGCTGTTTGTGCTTGGAGTGCCTAATTCATCGCCTGTTTTCTTCATCCTTGGGCCTGGAGACTTCCTGGCCAGGGTGCATAGTAAGCCTGCTTGGCATCCTTGGAAGAAAATATGATTATGTTATTTGCCTTTTGCAACCCTAATTAAACTGGTCTCTAGGCTGGAAGGCCAGATTGGTCTGCAGTTCAGGCAGCAAAGCTGACACAGGCTGTAGAAAGAGTTTTTAACAGCTGTGATGTTGTTCAAGCTTTGAACTTTATGGAAAAGAAGTGCTGCTTAAAACACAAACACAGCAAAACATCCAAGCTGCTAAGTGTTTGTAACAATGCAGCTAAAAATTAGTGTTGGCAGGAGCTCCTTTTTTCCCTCTTTGTTTTTACCGTAATCAGCTGTTTGTGAGTTTGGTTTCTCTTCCACTCCTCCCCCTTGCCAAATGTGTGCTAAAGTTATCAGTTGTGTTCTGTTCAAATGTACACTTACTTTATCCAATATAATATTTCAATGTAACAACACTAAGAGCTATCTTTGGGGTTTTTCATATTGCTTGAAAGTTCCCTGAAGTCCTCATATCTGAAATGAGGATCTGCCACCCCAGAGAAACTTTAATTTGCTTTTTCTGGTTTGTTCTGTCCGTAATCAGCACATTCCTTAGATGACTGTGCTGGTTTACTAATGCATTTTTTCTTTTTCTCTCTCTTTATGGGTAAGATTAAAGGTCACCACTGAAAAAAGTGTTATATCTGCTTCTGAACTGTCAGGTCATGTCTTGTAGCAGGATATAGCAGTTATTTTTTTTGCCAAGAGAGAGGAGATTATTCTACTGGGGCTCTCTTAAACCACCTGTGGGGTTTATTTTAACAAGACTCTGATCTCTGTAAACTGCAGTATTTACTGGTCCATTGTTAGAATGATGGCAATGAATAACTGAAAAGATTAGTATTTTCTGTCTTCAGTTTCTGTAAAGGTCCCCCTGCATTTGTGTTGGAGTCATCTTCATTCAGGCTGCCCTGTGGGCCATTTGCCACTGAGAAAATACTTGCATCCTCAAGGAAATGGAGATCTATCTGGCTGAGGATAAATGGCACTTAATGGGAATATAGGTTGCATGAGCTTTTGCCACTCTCTGAGTGAAGTATGAAGAAAACAGCTTCATCTTGTGATTTTTGTTTTAACTTTTTATCTTTGTGGCTTCCTGGGTACTCAATTTCTGTTTTGTGTACTGCAACAGAGGAAAATACTTCACCTTCAGTCAGTGCTGCCTCCTATGTTGTTTTGGTGAAATCTGATGTATAATTTATTTTTCCCTTAAATCCCCAGACAGTACAAAGGCCAGTGGAAAAAGAGTTGTAGGAGATGTGGCGTACAATACAGCAAAGGAAAAAGCTTCCTACATCACCCCAGTTCCCGGTGGTGTTGGGCCTATGACTGTAGCTATGTTAATGCAGGTACGTGAGCAGACTTTGAGACTGCTGATCATCTCCTCTACATTTGCCTTTGGGGTATGTTGCTGCTAATGCATCAGCATATTACCAAAGCAACTGGTGCTTCCTTATTGCTCTTACAAAGGTCAAGTTAGGTTTTCCAACTTTTAATCCAAACAATTTGGATTCAGTTAACTGAGGAAGAAGATGGACCTTAAGAAAATGTTAGGACAGAGGTTTTTTTGAATGGGGGGTATTTTTGGAGTTTTTTTGTGGTCTCTCAAAACAGTGAGAAATAGGCTTGTCTTACAGTGCACTGGCTGTAATTCTAAAACTATCTGTAGGGTGATTGGATAAAAAGCAGGACAGTAACCGTATAAGCCAGCTCCCTCTGTTTCCTGCTTTGCTTAAGGAACGCTGCTGGCACAGAACCACACAAAAAAATCCAGCACATTGGAAGACAGACAGATAGATAGATATGGTGAGGGTTTTTTCTTTTTAAGAAAACTACAAGCAGAATCTCATTCTGGATTTTCAGGAAATGCTTTAATGAAAGCACTTTGTGTTAATCCCAAACTGAGACAGATGGGAGGGGAGAAGCTTTCTGAGTATCTTTGTTAACCAGTGTGGTTGATGCAGTGGTGGTTGCTATAATGCATTCTCATGCTCATTTTAGAGCACAGTGGAGAGTGCACAGCGTTTTCTGGAGAAGTTCCAGCCTGGAAAATGGAACATCCAATATACCCAGCTTACCCTCAAGATGCCTGTTCCAAGGTAATGCTTTCAAATGAAGCTACTGTCAATATTCATGCAGTACAGTATTCGCTTCTGTATTATGCAAAGCTTGGGAACAGGACACACACGTATGTAGACTGTAGTTGGAATTGAAGTTTGGAGAGAAGTAAAGAGGAAGCACTGTGAGGCCTTCCTAAGGCAGCAGAGCTAACTTGCAGTGGTGCTGTGACATATGTGGAAGCATAGGCTTGGGTCATCCTGGTAACGTTACGGCATAAACATGGACTTCCACAGACTCTTTAGGCCAGCTAGATAGCTGCTGATTCAGCAAATAGCAAGACACTTGTATTTTGGAAAATGTTCAGTCTGACGTGGTGAAAACCTAGCATCTTGAAGTAGCAGTTGTTGGTGTCAAGTCCACAAGGAGCAATTGAAAAATATACAAAATACCACAAAGGAGCATAACATCTTGCCTGTAAAAAGGCATTCTTGGTTTGGAGGCCGGGGGTGTTGGTTGGGGTTTTTTTGTTGGTTTATTTCTTTGTTGTTTTGTTTGTTTTTTCAAAATGTAAACTCTGAGGATGTGTCTATTCTCATGTAGGCAGTATTGGTGGGATTGATTCATTTAACTAGGATGGCTTAAAATATTTAAAACATAGATTGGGTGTGTGTAGCTTACACCATCCAGAAGCGGGGAATTTGTGAGAAGTGTTTGACTTATAAATTGACCTTGCTCTCTTTCTTTAAGTGATATTGAAATATCGCAGTCTTGTATACCCAAGCCCATTGATCAAGTTGCAAAAGAAGTCGGTCTGCTCCCTGATGAGGTGGAGCTCTACGGCCAAACTAAAGCCAAGGTTCATCTGTCTGCTCTGAAACGGCTGAAGAACCAGCCAGATGGCAAATATGTTGTTGTTACTGGGTAGGTACTTCCTTAACTGAAGCATCAGTTGCATGGTGTCCAGGTGAAAAGAATTTCTATTAGCTTGGCTTGTTGTTGTATTGTCTTTTGGTAGAGTGACTGTATGGGCTCCTCTGGGTTTTAGTAAATCAAACTGTGAAAATCTAGCGGTTTGGGAAATAGAGTTCTCTCTTGTGGCAAATAGTGGGAATGTAGTTTAACATTTCTTTCCTAAGATTAATTGTTTTGCCCTGCACATCAGGGTTATGAAGGGCAGACTGGATCATAGTCAAAGTTCTGCTAGTCTAGTAGCCTGCCTTCAACAATAACTAGCAAGTTGTGTCAGAGGAAAGTCTTAGGCAGTTATGTGACAATTTGCCAATCTTGTTCCAGTTTCAAACTGGTGAAGATTAGCTGAAGTCTGAGCCAATCCGGAATATGAGTTGGCATTAACTGCACTCACTGGATGACTGGTTTATTCTGGTGTTTTGAGACTCACCAACTACAAGGGTTTCATTGTGTCTGTCCTGCTTTTTCACTGCAGAATAACTCCTACTCCCCTGGGAGAGGGAAAAAGCACCACTACCGTCGGTCTTGTTCAAGCCTTAGGAGCACACCTTCACCAGAATGTCTTTGCCTGTGTTCGACAGCCTTCTCAGGGGCCAACCTTTGGTATAAAAGGTATGAGCTGTTCTGTTGCTTGCAGTTGGATTAATGGGGAAAGATAGCGTTCAGAGATTTTGTTCTGCTGCACTGTAGTTTTACATAATTCCCAGTTACAATTGCATTTCTTATAAGAATGAGAACCTTGGGTAAGTTCTTTACTGTTGTCTTCAAGTGCCGTGGTGTTATTTAAACTAAGCTGCTTGACAGTAGCTGCTGCCTTAAAGCCATTAAGCAAACACATGCAATACCACTGTGGGCTATAGAGACCTGTATTTGCATGATTTAACTGTTGTTTTTCTGTAGGTGGAGCAGCAGGTGGTGGCTATTGTCAAGTTGTCCCCATGGAAGAGGTAATTCTTTATACAAAGCCTCATTGCACCTATAGCTCACAGACATCTAAGAGATACTGTACTCAGCTTATGAAATCTTTTTTGTTTATGTCCCAGTGTAGCACTCCCAGGAACTGGATGCTTGATTTCAGCAAGCCCTTTTTTTGTTTGTTTGTTTGTTTTAGAAAAAAACAACCCCACAAACTTCTTTGGTTTTTTCAGAAGGGTGCCTGCATGGTCAGGGAACTTGACAGAACTCTGAATTCCCATTTCTTCTGTTCCCTCCCCTTCTCTATCTTTGTATTGCTGCATACCCATGAGCAAATTACATCCTGTGCCTCTTTTTCCCAGCACTGAAATGAAGATAATAATGACTTAGTAAGTTTTGGAAGATTATTAAGTAGTTCTGTCAGCAGCAGTGGTCACCAACTCTTTCTGTGAGCTATTTTGGTGTACTTGTGTTTCAGATTACTAACATGAAATGGGAAAAGGGAAATTGGGAATCAGAAATGCCAAGACCTCAGCCTGTGGGGGACTGGCACTGCAGCGTATTTCTGATGTGACTTGGCAACGAGTAAAATCCTGTGTCTGGGGGCAGGGAATTGAAAGGCACGTGTAGCACGTGCTCTGGTGCTGCTCTCAATTCTCAAAGTAATTGCCTGTATAATTCTACCTTTGTCTTGTGCATTATAGATTGACACAGGACAATTCTAGGAAGAAAAGCAGAAATGATCAAAAGGACTGTTCGTTCCAATTGATGCAGCAAGTTCATAAAAGATAAAAATGTTAAGGAGGCAGAATATTGATTTAGTTGGGTGCCAAGAGCATGTGTGAATGATAGATGTGACAGGAAAAATAATCTCCTGTTTAGGAGTGTTAATAAGAAGAGCCAAAATACTTAGAATCATAGAATCCTAGGGTTGGAAGGGACCTTAGTAGATCATCTAGTCCAACCCCCCTGCCAGAGCAGGGCCACCTTAGAGCAGGTTACACAGGAACGCGTCCAGGCGGGTTTTGAATGTCTCCAGAGACGGAGACTCCACCACCTCCCTGGGCAGCTTGTTCCAGTGCTCTGCCACTCTCAAGGTAAAGAAGTTCCTCCTCATGTTTAGGTGGAACTTCCTATGCTCAAGTTTGTGCCCGTTACCCCTTGTCCTATCACTGGGCACCACTGAAAAGAGCCTGGCCCCATCCTCCTGACACCCACCCTTCAAGTATTTATAAGTGTTAATTAGGTCCCCCCTCAGACGCCTCTTTTCCAGGCTAAAGAGACCTAATTCCCTTAATCTATCTTCATAGGAGAGGTGCTCCAGTCCCTTAATCATCTTTGTAGCCCTATGCTGCACCCTCTCCAGCAATTCCTTGTCCCTCTTGAGCTGGGGAGCCCAGAACTGGACACAGTACTCCAGGTGGGGCCTCACCAAGGCAGAGTAGAGGGGGAGGATGACCTCCCTCGACCTGCTGGCCACACTCTTCTTNAAACAGCCCCACTCTTGTAACCAAACTGGCTGGAAGGACTTTCTTTAAGTATGACCCATGGTGGTATAAATACACATAGTTTTGTGGGGGTGTTTTGATCGATGCATGTCTCCTAAAATCAAAGTATCTGGAGTCACTGTTTACAGTAATGACCTTGATACATCATTGGATATTTCTGCATGAAGCTTTCATCCTAGGAAAAGATTAGCAAGTGAAAAACTTGTTAATTCATACTGCAGAACCAAGGTGGTAATAATTGCTTGTTGTTGCATGTATGTAGAAGGAAGCAACAATTAGCATTTTCTAATTAGGATTTATAATCAGTATGTGACTAGCTCCGTTCTGCTTTTTAGCTACCTGGTTTTTAAGACCAGTAGTAAGGCTCCAATGAAGTGGGTACCGTAAGGTCTTCTGTCATACCACCTTTTCTAATGTCCCCTTTTCATCTTCCTCCTTTGCTGCTCTGCTACAGAGGAAAAGGATTGTTTTAACCACGTCTTTTACTCTCCTGCCATAATGCAAGTTTGTCACGTAAGGTATATATCCCAAGTCTTCTGTCAGTATAACTAAGGTGCAGCCAAATAACTCCTGTAGACAAGCCCAATCACACTATCTTTTAATGAGATAGAATCAAGAATACTACTAGCAGTGTCACTGTGTAGTACGTGGTCTACAAGTTCTGCCTACGATACCGTGTGTTTGAGTGGTTAGCTCATGCAGAGCTCTGTGCAACCACAGCTCTACTGCTAGCACTACACAAGGTTGCTACTTTCAGTTTAGCTCAGATACCCTTGTGGGAGCAGCAGCAGCTTCAGCTATGTGTGAAACCTGTTGTGCAAATAATGAGAGTGCGTCAGAAGGTGAAGGAGGAGCAATGCAGATGTGCCATGCTGTGGTCTTCTCAGGTGTCAAGGAACCTGGGAGAACTGTTGTCCTGAAAAAAAAAAAACAAAAAAGCCTTTTTATTTGGAAGCTTCATTCTGTAAGTTTGTAAAATGACGTAAATGTGGAGGAGGCATTTTTCTGTTTTAGAGAAATTCTTTCCTCTCTTCCACATACTGCACTGAGCAATCTCTCCCCCTCCACCCTCACCCACTTTAACATTGCTATTAATACTTCTCTTTCCATCTGTCTGCAATGAATTGAAATAAATGAAAATTGCAGCAGGATGAGGTAACTGATATGTTTTATGTCCTCTAGTTTAACCTTCACCTCACTGGTGACATCCATGCTATCACTGCAGCCAACAACCTGGTCGCTGCCGCTGTCGACGCGCGTATATTCCATGAGCTAACTCAGACTGACCAGGTATGATCCTTTCTCATGAGGTATTTGGGCCCAGTCCGCTTTGGCCAGGATGTTTTAGGTGTGCCAGCAGTGCTAACTACCTACCTGTTTCATTCTGCAAGGCTCTCTACAACCGTTTGGTGCCTTCTGTCAATGGTATTAGGAAGTTCTCAGACATTCAGATCCGAAGACTACAGGTGAGTTCACTGGTTTCACATTGGTTTCTGGTTCTGGGCCACTTACTCATCCTTTATGTAGGCAAAGATAGGTTACAGAAACCTTTGTATTGTCTTGAAGGTCATTCTGCTGGCAATTGTTTTTCTCATAAAGTGTGTAGAAGTGTGGTAGCTCTTCATACAGCACGGAAAACAGTGAGATGCAGCCCTAAGGGGAAGAATCATTGATGTAATTCTCTTTATTATATGCTGTATGAGTAACGCAGTGGGAAGAGGCAAAGGGATTAGCGCCATTTATTAATAGTGTCAATTCAGTGTCCTTAATGCAGTTTAAGAAAGGACCAGAATCACTCTCTGTACCTTACACCCAGATACATCTGGAGATGAGTAGTTCCCATGTGATGGCTATATAGATAATGCAGCACAAAAAAGACAATTTATAAAATTCAGCAAAAAGAGTGCATAGAGAATTTTTCATCTTATCCAGATTGAACAAACAGGGGAAGAAAGGAAAAAAATACCTGTCCCCTACATTGCCCACTTCTCCTCTCCCCAGAAAAAGAATTTCCAATTGAAAAAGTGGCCCTGTCACTGAGTGGCAGTAGCAGGCCGCAGCTCATCTGATCCTCAGAAATCAATGTGAACTAATATGTGTCCCTGGCCTCTGCAAAAATGAGGATTAACAGAGGAATAGTTTTGCACTGGGCTTGGACCTTCTGGCTAGGTGGACAGCCTGGGACCTGCTAAGCTCAGAGTACAAACCTGTTTGTACAATATTCAGGCTGGATCGGTTGCTCATTTGGAGGTCAGGAACAATAGTCAAACTACTTAGGAAGCTAAAACTCCCCATTCGTTAATAGGCTATAATGTCTCAACCGATAAAGAGTGTGTGGTTTGCTTCCACTGCGGAGCAAAGAAGCTATGTCGTATTGCTTGATGTTCCTGATGGACTGTTGGGGGAACTCTACCCTAACTGCTCTTTTGGTTATTAAATGTCAAGGTGTGAACAGGATGCTAATATTCCAGAAAGAGTGTCTTTATTTTTATTTTTTGTTTATGTATTTGTTTTTCTAAATAATGTGCTTGAAGAGGAGGCAAACAGACTTTCCTCTTCCCTGCTCTTCTTCTGGAGAAAAATAAGACTTACCTGTCTAGTTAATTAAAAAAAGCTTGCTCGTTCATAAATCAACTCAATCGTTTTCCTCATTCCTAAGCTTGCGCTTGTACCAGGCTTCTTGAGATAATTCTTCTCTCAATTAAGCAACTTGGCAAACTGCCCATCCTCTCAGTATGTTCAAGATCAGCTCTCTGGGATGCTGACAGCCTTGTGACTGAATTGTTTAATTCCTCCTTTGTGCTGCTTAACCACCGTGCTGAAAGCAGTGTCTTTAAACACGTATGGCTGTGTGCAGTGACCCTAGGCAAACTAATGAGAAATGGATGTAAGCATGTGAGACTAATGATTAGAACAAGGCGTGTAAGAAACTGCAGAGCTTTCTCTCTAACTCTTTCTGTAGGTGCATTGCACAAAGCTTGGTGACAGCCTACCCTAATCAGCTCTATTGTCTGCCTTGCCCTTTACTAGGTGGCCAGCAGCAGGCTCTGCTTCCAGGTACACACACACTGACCATGGATCATCTTATGTTGTGGTGGGGTCTAGGAGAAGGGGCACCAAAAAGGCAGCCCTTTCTTATTTCTGAATATGCAGATGCTGCTGCCGAAGGTTCATTGCTATAGTGAAAGATTCGTTTCTGTGAATTTCATTATACCTTTTTTGCTTTTATTTGTCTTTTCCTCCCATAGAAATTGGGCATTAACAAAACTGATCCTATGGCTTTGACGAAGGAAGAAATAAACTTATTCGTGAGATTGGACATTGACCCAGGCACCATAACATGGCAAAGAGGTACAAGAGCCATTAAATGAAAGAATTATTAAGAAACAAAATATGTGACAAAAGAGGGGTTTGCGAGTGCAGCAGGAGCTGTGTTTCCTGGGAAAGAGAGCAGGGCTGGCCTCTCGTGAGTGTTTGGTGCGATAGATGCCTGCAGCTGGGATCCCGTTTCTAAAAGGTCCGACGCAGGGCCTTGAATCTGCTCTAAATTCACAAAGATTAAGACTTCACTAATTGATCCAAGTTTGTTTTTCTGGATTTGTCAGTCACTGAGAGAGTTTAATTTGGCAACTGTAGCCAACAGCCTTTTTACCTGACTAAGAAAGCTCTGTGAGCAAGGAGAGGGTTCTGCTCTGGGATTAAACTCTGTTTTAATTTGCACACTTGCTCTGTTGGGGACTGCGAGCAAATAAAGGCCGGATTTTTAAAAGGTTTTTAAAGGTACCTGAAGGTAAGATCAGTCTCTGGTCTGGTAGATTTAATATTTCACTAGCAAAAGAAATTTAAAATAAAGACTTTTTTTTTCTGATGTAGACCCCAAGAGTATTACTTTTCCTTCTTTTTATTAAAATACAGTGTGAAATGTGTTCTCCAAAATTTGTTTCATAACCTATAATGAGGGTAAGTAGTCTGCCTCATGGGAAATATTTTATAAAAGACTTAGAAATTTTTAAAGCAGATAGTAAGAAACAGCAAGTTTAAGCCAGTATTCGATAGTTTGTGTTTCCAAGGTAATTGGAGTTAATGGAGCTGTGTGAAACTACTCTCACTAAATGGTAGAATCTGACAATTTTATCACTTAACCTGTAAAATGATAATTTTATTTCTTTTTGGATATAATAATTTCCTGATTTTACATTGACTAATGATGGTGAAAAAGCAATTGGAATAATACTAGGAGCTCTGCTTTTCAGAGAGGCTTTGGGCTTGTGGTTAGTGCACTCAGAAGGAGGTAGGCTCCCTCTGGATGCAGCGCAGGGGTTGCATATAACTGCCAGCATCCTAACTTTGTTGCAGTTCAGTTCTGGAGGAGAATCCCATTGAGTAGCACTTGCCATTCTTTAGGAGAGGATGGTATCTCAAACTGCCACCCTCTCTTCATAGGTGATCTGGCTGAGTGTTTGTAATGGAGCATAGATGTGACTTATGGCTTGCAACGTGACTTCTCTCTCATCTTTCTTTCTGCATTCCCTGCAGTACTGGATACAAATGACAGGTTCCTTAGGAAAATTACTATTGGACAGTCTCCAACAGAAAAAGGCTTCTCACGAATGGTAATTGTTTCTTTTTCTTGCATGTTTTAAAAAATACTTTGAAAAATGTGGTCCTAAAGCAAGTTTCTGTAACTCCAGGTATTTCCATCTTTGACCAGTACCTCGTTAAAGAGAAAGCAGAAAGTCCTTTCATAGAATCATTGAATAGTTTGGGTTGGAAGGGACCTTAAAGATCATCTAGTTCCAACCCCCCTGCCCTGGGCAGGGACACCTCCCACTAGACCAGGCTGCTCAAAGCCCCGTCCAACCTGGCCTTAAACACTTCCAGGGATGGGGCATCCACAGCTTCCCTGGGCAACCTGTTCTAGTACCTCACCACCCTTACAGTAAAGAATTCCTTCCTGATATCCAATCTAAATCTACCCTCTTTCAGTTTGAAACCGTTACCCCATGTCCTATCACTACACTCCCTGATAAACAGCGCCTCCCCATCCTTCCTGCAGGCCCCCTTTAGGTACTGGAAGGCCACTATAAGGTCTCCTCGGAGCCTTCTCTTCTCCAGGCTGAACAACCCCAACGCTCTCAGCCTGTCTTCATAGCAGAGGTGCTCCAGCCCTATGATCATCTTCGTGGCCCTCCGCTGGACCTGTACCAAGCAGTTACATTTTCTACCAGTGCAGTGTTTAGTTTTATATCTGTTCCCTTCTTCCCTGGTCTTTCCTGAATGTTGACTTGCCAAACTGGGATGACTGTGGCATAATAACAGTGGTACACTAATGCCCTCTGTAAATATGATGCATGGCAATGGCTAATCTTCACCATTGCAGATGCTTTGAGTGGGATGTATCTGCCCAAAACTAGACACGGTGTCTCAGCTAGTTGTCTATATTTATTATATAATCAACAGAATAAAATAGGCAATTTGGTCTGTGACTCCTCTCCTCCCTTAAGTAACTGTCAAATTAATACTTCAAATGAATCGTTCTCAGAAAAACCTCTTTCTATTGACTTGAAATGCCCCTAGGCTTCTTAGCTTTGATGGAAGTGTCTGTGATATGTCAGATGAATTCTGCCCTTCGTTTCCTATAAAATCTGATTTTTGTTTTTTTTGGTCATTTACTGTACTGTTTAGTGATAGTCAGATGAGTTAGAAAAATCAGTCTTCAAAAATATAATTAGTTAGTGTTAAGCGTTATTACATGAATCACTAATGTACGTTCCAGGAGAGAGTCACGCAATAGCAATGGAATAAGTAGTTTTCGCTTAATTATGCAGAAAAAAATCCAGTTTTAAATGGGCAAATTAAATGAAATATGTTCTGAGAGTAATGTTTTGGATTTCTTTTGTATCTGCATGTCTGTATTAAATTTTTTTGCCATGATGGTGACGATCGGCCTTGTTTCAAGAATTTAATGGAAGTGCTGCTAGGGAATCTTGATGAGTTCATGTTATTTATTCATCTCTTGCAGGCTCAGTTTGACATCACGGTGAGCAGTGAAATCATGGCAGTTCTAGCACTCTCTGATGGGTTGGATGATATGAAAAAGCGACTGGGCAGAATGGTAGTAGCTTCCAGCAAGAGAGGAGAACCAGTTACAACAGATGACCTTGTAAGACAGTCATTCAGTTCTTTTTCCTTTTACTTCTGAAAGTCCTTGGATTGAAAAGTATAGAGACAGTTCTGTACAGTAAAGACATTAGCATATAGAAGATTAAAGATGAAATCTTAGCCCCTGGAGTTAATGAAGGTTTTTTACTTCATTGTGGCTAGTACCTTACACCGAGAGTGAGTGTGTGTGTGCGTGTGACCTGGGTAGGGACAAATGGTCTTGCAAGGTTTGTCTTGCGTTTTCTGAATGAACCTTTCTAGTGGGATCTAAGAATCCAGAGGGAGGATATCCTGACCAGGTGGAATACAGCACTAAGGCTTACCTGTCTCTTGCTGTGGGTTGTTTTTTTGTTTTCTTGTGTGTTTGGGTTGGGGTTTTTTTACTTCCTCCCAGGATAAGCCTTAGAAACAGTAGATTATAGCAATGTGGCCTGACTCTGGCCTTGCAGGAAAAGGGCTAGGCTGGGAACCAATTATCTGTAAATTTCCTTATGTGAGACATTTGTTGGGAATGAAGGAGGGCATTTGACAAAGTTCTGTAGGCAGCTTTGAGCTTTTAATTCCTACTGTTAGTGTGCTGCCAGTTTAACCTTAAGTACCCAAGTTAAGCCCTGTTCTGGAAAATGGGAGTCTCTCCTGCTGCCCATCAGCAGTGGAGGCAAATGGCACTTGGTAGGGAGTTGCTTCGGTTTTTTGTAGAGTCCAAGTGATAGAAGTCTTTCCTCTCAAGATTTTTTTAACTTTTTTTTATTTTAAATCTAGTTATATATAATTTTTTCCGGTGCAACTGGAATGGAGGATGGTATCAGACCTGTCCAACAGGTTCTCTTGAATGTTGGGGTTTTTTGTCCTGATGGGGGCCATTGGCTTGCATTGTTAGGACTGGGTTACATACATCCTGCAGGCAGAGATGTAGTGATTGCAGAGACCAGACTGGCACAATGAGAAGTCTGAGTCCTGCTGTGATATAACCAGTGTCATGAGTGTGCTACCAGGAAGTGCAAAGAAACTGGGAAGAAATGTGGAATCAAAAAATGACTACAGGTTTTTAGAGATGTATTCAAATGCGACTGGGTGACATGATAGAAATCTTGCTCTGTAGTTTTCATTATTCTGGAGATGACTGAAATTTAAAGCTTATCCATTAAATGTTAAATAAGCTTTCATGTGGCAAGATTGAAACTAATGAAACAAAGCAGTGAGTGTCTTTAAAAAAAAATCTTTTGTATAATTGAGTGCTGCAATCCAATAGAAATTAAAAAGGAACAAAAAAGAAATCATGGTTCAAGGTTTTCATGACTGCTCTGAACATTTGGCTCAATACCTATGATAGCAATTCTCATTATTTTTGCAAGTGCTGAGTAACAGCCAGGTTGGTTTCTACCGGACTGTGTCAGTCACAAGAATGACCAAACCCCAATTTTCTTTTCACAAAGCAGGTGAGGATAAAGTAGAAGCTTTCACTTGGCAGGAAGCAGAATTGGAGCAGGGTATATTGCTGCACCTCAGAGGAAACATGGGTTCCAGTGTTTGCCTTTCATGATGTCTTGCTCACGAGCACAGGTGTTCACTTTAAAAGTTATTTCTACACAAGACAGTTGGCCAGGATGTAGCAGCTTGGTATGGTGTTTTTTAACGCCAGTATGTTGAGCCTAGTAGTTGAAATGAGGAAGACAAAAGTACAAGACAAATCTATCTGCAAAACCCCAGAACATGGACATAGGCGTAACTTTAAACTCCTTGGTATGTTTAAATAGCTCAAAAGAAAGACAGTAATACCACAGTTGAGATATCAGGGTGATGAGCGTTGTCCAGTATGTGAACATGTTTAATAACTGTCCTCAAAAACTCTCTGCCTTGTGCCACTGAATGGTCTACAGTAAACCACACATACCTAAGAGTTAGTCTCTCACTGAAACAGCAGTTGCTCTTTGTGCCTTCACTACAAAGTGATGGCCAAGCAAGGTCCCAACCAAGAGGCTGCACCAAGCAGAAATCGCACATCCTCTTACAAGGATGTAAAGGTCATATTCTGCCTCACTAGGATTAGTTATATCTGGAGCAACTGCTGGTTCTGGTCCTGAAAGCTCACCAGGACGATAGCAGAGCCTTGACACTGCATAGGAACTGTCTCAAAGTCTCAGTACACCTGGAAACTAATTGCTCTTTTTTCTTTTAGGGAGTGACTGGTGCTCTGGCTGTCTTAATGAAAGATGCTGTTAAGCCAAACCTCATGCAAACACTAGAGGTGAGTACAGATGACTTGCTATATGTGTGTTCTCAGAGCCAAGAAGCAACCTCTAGTTATCTAGTTCATTCGTCAGAATTAGTGTGGGCTTACTTGGCTTAGAGTTGGAGATTTGCTGTGGTTTCCTACCTAAGGTTCAGGGCTAGGGGGGAAGGCTAGCTTCTTTCTAGGTCTGCCGGTGGCATGTGGGAAGACCCCGAAAAAATGCACTAAACTTTGCTGTGTTTCTGTTCTGTTGTCTTTAGTGCAGGAAGTGTTTTGGGAATCTAAATGGTGTGGACCCAGGAGAATGGCAAAGAGTTGTTGGGATTTAGCCATCCTTTTCCTTAACAGATTAATATCTCCACTTGTGCAGATTATTATAATCCTGTTTGCCCTGTAGTCCGTATTACTGATAACAGACATTTGATGAAAAGACTTTAAGGTCTGTCTTCTAAAAGTGTTTTTCTTTACCTTCAGATACCATAGTACTTAGGTCTGGAAATGCTGCAGATTTGCTAAATTGTACCCTCTGATTTTCTCTCTCTCTCCCACACCTTCCCTTTTCTAGGGAACACCAGTGTTTGTTCATGCTGGACCTTTTGCCAATATTGCACACGGGAATTCTTCAGTGTTGGCAGACAAAATAGCGCTGAAGCTTGTGGGTAAAGAGGGATTTGTTGGTAAGTGTGTAGGGTGGATTTTTTTCTTTGCTTTTTGTTTGTTTGTTTTGCAGGGAGGGATCTGCCTTTTTTTCTGTCATGTCTTTGGGGGTTTTTTTTTTTGTCTTGGAAGAAGCTTCTGATTTATATAATCAGAGCATGATTTCTCCACCCAGCAACCTCTCACAAGCTTCTTTTCTTTTAATTCTTACTCTAGTTACAGAAGCAGGATTTGGTGCAGATATAGGCATGGAGAAATTCTTTAATATTAAGTGCCGCTATTCTGGTCTCCGGCCTCATGTGGTGGTGTTGGTTGCTACTGTCCGAGCTCTGAAAATGCATGGAGGAGGGCCTGCAGTAAGTACTAGGCAAGGTTTTCTTAGGCGTGAGGGACTGTTACTGTTTTTCTGATCCAGTCACTTAAAGACCTGTGAGATTTGATCTGCTTGTAACTGTCTTGAGATTTGCAGTTGTAAAAGGAATCCATATGTCCCAGTTGCTTGTAAGCTACTTCACTGTAGTATGCTATAGGTACATACCTGCTTGTTTTATTGTCCTAATGAAGTGCTTGTTTGCTGGGGCATTTGTGATATTACCACAGTCACTCATTTGTTGTATTGCGAGCATGTCTTGCAGTCTTTTATTTTTCCTTTTATTTTTTTCTCAGAAAACAGATCAGCCTGGAATAGAATATTGTATCTTGATGCCATTTAATAAGAATCAAGTATGAATTGCTGTCATGGATAAAAATTTTATGGTGTTGCATCTTTTTCCTTTTTTTCCCAGGTCACTGCTGGGGTACCTTTACCAAAGGAGTACACGGAAGAGGTAACCTGTAACTCTTGTGACAGTTGACCAACTAACTGCAGTCGTGGCATGATATTGTCATGCAGTGCACGCCTGGATAGCTAGTGTGTGTCATTTCTTTAGCTGCCAGGGAAGTGCTTCCTCATACAAGCTGTAATGTTCTTCTCCCTTTTTTTTTTAATGATGTTACTTTGGCTCTGCTCTTTCAAGCATTTATCGTATTTGACCTAGACAGTGTTCAGAGCCTTTTTGTTTCTCCTGAGCTCATGCAATTGTCTGTGCGCTCAATTTTTCATAGTAATATCTATTCTGTGTCCCCGGACCTTCTCAGTATGGTGTAATTTCTTGGATGAAATACTGTCTCTGAAAATACTCAGAGTGCTTCTCTAATTACTCTCTTCTTAGCAGCAGCAGTTTCTGGTTTTATTTCCCTCTCCTCCTTTGCAAGCAGAGAGGAAAGTGAAGTAAGGTCTCAGCATCTACCCTTGTGCCTTGAATGGTTATGTGCACTTGGGCAATTGGTCTGGCTCTCTTTGCTGCAGCTTTTTCACTTGCGGAGCTTCTGTATGTGTTATTCTTTGCATAGAAAAGGATGAAATGTCTGGATTTCCATGAATAGTTTCTGATGCTGCGAAATGTAAATATGCGTAAACCAAAAGCTCTTACTACGGGACTTCAAACAAGTGTCATGAAATTCACTGCTAATGATACTTAATGCATAAAGAGGAATGTGTCAGGGAGGAAGACGAGGCTTTACAGTGTGTGGAGTTAATGAGCATGGGTATTAACTTACTAATAGTAACAAAAAAACCTGTAAAAAGTGATTTCTCTTACCTTGGCTTGGCAGATGAAAGCAGTGATCATTAGAAGTAGTCATTCTTTTTCCTGTCATCAATCCATGACCGTGCACTGGTCTGGACTGTTCAGAAAGCTGCCTTTGTGGTTTCATTCTCATTTTGACGTTTTTATCATTAGCTGTGGATGTAGTGGGTTTGGAACAAAATTTTCACTCCCCCTGATAAAATGTGCTTCCTTTCTTCTTTACAGAATCTTCAGCTGTTGGCAAAAGGCTGTAGTAACCTCAACAAGCAAATACAAAATGCACAGATGTTTGGTGTCCCAGTAGTAGTGGCTGTCAATGCTTTCAAGTAAGTGAGCTGGGACATGGAAGTAATGCAAGGGAAGAAAATTGTGGCACTTTATATGCTATGTTTAACACAAACTCTTGGTTTTGGTACTGTTGATGCGTTGTTGCAGCATTTTGCATTGCTGGAAGATGCTGAATAAATAGGGGTGTTCTGCTTGGTAATTTCAGATGCATTCCTTAGTTTAAATTAGCTTAGGATTTTATGATCAGTGACTATTACATGCCATCACTGACACCCTGGCTGACCAAATTACTGTGGACAAAAGGTGCCTGTGATAATGTGGAATCTAAGCTCTCAATAGGTGGTGAGGTGCCTGTGCTGTCAATAGCACTATGTTCAGTGGTCTGCTGCGTGGAATAATAGTCGGGCTAAGAAGCATTTTGGGCACTGCATGTTGTGCTGCACAGGAAATAGAATCTGTGTGTGGTATTTTTATGCAAGCAGGAGGGCTTTGAACTGGCGTCTTAAAGCTGATGCCAGCTGAAGCAGAGTAGCCAGCTAAGGATTCTGCATCTGAAGTACATGCATGTTGGCTGATTTAGAGAAGTTATGGTTTTTAGCTTGCTGTGCACACATGGTATAGCACCTCAGAATCATCAATACTAACCCCTTTTTGAGTTTGCTTCTGAAAACAGGAGTTGTATTGCTGATACGGGACAGATTCTACACAAAGTCTGGAATGCTGCGCTCTCAGTAGTCATGGGTTTCTGCGTGTAGTGCCAGTACTACCTGTTGCTGTTTGTTCCTCTATGGAGTAGCTTCCTTCACCAAGGTGCAGCAGGCTGTGGTGGATAGCCCCTCCACAGCTTCCTGATGGCTGGATACTGTGATTTCTTTAGACAGCTTTTGGATGTTGTTAACAAGAGTGAAAAATGGTTAGAACAAACAGTTCATTTACTATGTCTGCGTTTTGGTACAAATGCACGAACTTTCCTCCTTACAGAACAGATACAAAGGCTGAACTGGCCCTTGTAGTGCAACTGGCAAAGGAAGCGGGAGCGTTTGATGCTGTGGAGTGCACTCACTGGGCAGAGGGAGGTAAAGGAGCAGTTGCACTGGCCCAAGCTGTTCAGAGAGCATCGCAGACACCCAGCAACTTCAGGTTCCTCTATAATGTGGAGGTAAGAACTTGCAGTATTACAGAGGGACTTTGTAAGGCGGAGATCTGTTGGTTTCACTAGCTTAAGTTGCTGAAAGCTGTCCGAAGGGCTGCTCTGGGAATCTGAGAAGAAATTTGCTTTTAGAACATGACATTTATTCCACCAGTCTCAAAGACCTAGTTACTAATTTCTTGTTGTTTTGACTATCCAAGTGAAATACGGTTTACTTTTGACCCTGGAAGATGCAGCTGTGACTCTGATGGAGATCACAAACAGGTTTCTACCATGGCAGCCGCGTTCCAGGGTAAGGGATAGCTTACTACTTGAACTTGGCACAGGAATTCCTATTGAGGCATGGACTGGAACAAGCCTGACCAAACCTGTTAACTTACTGCAGAGCTTCTAGATGGAACAGAGCTTCCAGGCTATGGAACAGAATTTGTCCATTTTTAACTTTTTTTTTTCTCTGCAAGGAAGGCTTATGGAGTCACACTAAAATTCGGGATGGAAGAGAGTGTACGTGTATGTGTATTTCTAATGACTTTTTACTTAAGCAAATTTGACAGATGACTTGGAGGTAAAGAAGTCACTGTCACCCAGGTTATGGCCAGAATCCTCCTTTAATAGCAAGCACCTATTCAAGAACCTAATGAGGTACAGAGCTATGTTGTTATATCTATTTTAGCTCTTTAACAGATGCTTTCAGTTTTTCTTCTTTAACCTGTTTTATTTGTGCTTTTGTTTAACCATTAAATTGTATTCCCTCCAATTATTTTTGTACACTTTTTGAGTTTGACTTGAGAAAGAATAAAGATGTCCCTCTTGCAGCAGGGGTAATTAACGTGCAAGCTTATAAGAAATACTGTTGTGTATGTCTTTGTTTCTGACTGTAGTAAACTAGTTTTGTCCTCTTACACTGAGAAACAACTGCAATGAGATAAATATAAAATTACTGTATAGCTTTGTTTTACAGCAAATGGGAATAGCTCTTGTATGTGCAGACGGGCATTGGGCAACAGGTATGAAGGATTGTGAAGCTGCTGTGATGTTATGGCTCTTTGTAGTTTGGCCACACTGTCTTGCCTCTTTTTTTTCTTTTTTTTTTTCTAGCTCCCTATTATAGATAAGATCAGGCTTATTGCCCAACAGATCTACGGGGCAAGTGACATTGAGCTATTTCCAGAAGCACAGGAGAAAGTCACCTTGTACACTAAGCAAGTGAGTTTGCCCACATCACCTGATACCAGTGGTGCTGTTCATTTGAAATGTTCATATTCAACAGTGGTGTTCAAACTGTGTGTGGAGGGAATCATGACTCAAATCATCTCCTTGTCCAGGACTCATTGGATACTGCTATAGGAGAGGAGGAACAGGGGGTGGTATGGGGAGGGAGAAACTCGCCCTGGCTTCTAGTGGAGAAGACAGGACTCATCTGGCCCAGTAGCACATCTATGATAGCATATGGGGAGAGAAGAGCAGGAGGGTTCATACTGTACTCTCCAATCCTTTAATCACTTGGGAGCTGGGGAACCAGAAGTGGTCAGATTGGTTCTAAATAGTCTCTGACAATTTTTTTTTTTAATCTTGTTCCACTGAGTTTTGAACCCGTATGGATTTTTGACAGTACTAATTATGTCGGGGAAAGGGTTCCACAGGTGATACCATACCTCTTGTGGAAAAAAGTCTACTTTTATAAGTTTTGAACCTGGCGTCTGGTTATTGAATTAGATACTTTCTGGTTTTTGCGTTGCTTTTACTCTTATCTAGCATGACGTTCTGGTGAATTTATTTGCTTCTGCATTAATGAAGATCTGTTAAAGGCTTTGAAGAGAAGAGCAATGTGAGAACTAGCCATTCTTTGTTTACAGTGTGCTCAAATAATGTTGCTTTTGCAGTCTGTTTGCTCCTGTTGTATATAGTTTCTCACTTTCATGTTTCTTTTTTGTATGTATATTCCTTTACACATGTATCAAAATACCATAGCTATGTAATTGTTACTTCCTCATGACCTGTAATTATAATGATCAAACATTTCTAATTAACTGACCTCAGCTGAACAAGAACTTTAGTTCTGAGGTGTTTAAATTAACATTTTGGGAAGAGAATAGAAAGTAAGTTAGCTGTCACGGTTGTATGTCTAACACTTCCCATACTATTAATTTTTTCGTCAGTTGGATGTGCTGGGGGCCATGGTAGTTCTTTCTTTAATGGGTAGTGGGGGCAGAGGAAGAGTCTGAGAGAGAAAGAATGGGGATGCCAAATGGTCAGCGGATCCGACAGGCTGTGGGTGAGGCAGATGGTGAGGAGTAAAATGTCCTGATAAAATGTCTGATATCTACAGAGAATGGCAGAATAGAGCAACTAGATTTGCGTACATAAAAAGTTACTGGTTTTTCACTTGTTTCTCTCCTCTTTTTCTCTCTCTTTTCATTGCCTTCCCCAGGGATTTGGAAACCTGCCAATCTGCATGGCTAAAACTCACTTATCGTTGTCTCATGACCCTGAACGAAAAGGTGCACCTACAGGTTTTATTCTGCCGATCCGAGACATTCGGGCCAGTGTTGGTGCTGGATTCCTGTATCCGCTAGTAGGAACGGTATGTGATTGAGTGAAACCCTCAACTGTGGGGCAAGGAGAAAAAAACTTCATGCGCATTCCAGTAAACAGGTACAAAAGGTGTCTTTAATTAGGAGAGTCCTTGTCATTTAGAGTTGGCGTTTTAACAGTCCAGTGTATTAGATGCCCTTAATAGATTTATATTTTTTTTCAGGGGGAAAAGCAAAGCTAAAATAGACCATCAGACCATCTGAATACTTAGCAAGTCCCCCAGTGTACTCCTTAGGTCCTACATCTCTGTCTTTCTGAATTTTGAGGAAAGGGTGAGCTCTGTAGCTTATGAATTCTGGGAACTGCAGTCTAGTAGAGGGCACGGGAGAAATCCTTGGCCGACCTAATTGCCCTTGTGACCCGACATTCCTTATGAAAGCACTTTGCGGTATTGCAGGTGAAGTCTGTACACCTGCAGATCGGTGTAGAACAAGAAACTCCTCCAAAGCTTACGAAGCAAACAGCTTTTGATGAGACACCTCCAAAATGAAGCTGACCTGTACTATTAATCATTTTACCAGTCTCCCCTCCCATTTGGTTCTAATGCTTTTGCTGACCATCTGTTTGCTGTTCAGCCTGCATCAGTTCCAGCAATTCATTTCTCTATGCCCTTGAGTTTTAAGTTTCTGTTCTTCGACATGATTGGCATAATGTCAGCTGAGAGGAGAGAGTATAGCTACAATGGAGACAGGATCCTGGAATAGCTTTGGTACGAATTGCCTGGCAGAAAGAGGAGCTACCTGCAAAATGAACTAACGTTCAGGTTTGCATCTAAAGGAAGAATGTTAGGATGAAAGGATCCACTGGAAATCTTAACTGGAGAATCTCTTCTGGGCAGATGTTAAGTAACTTGTTTGATTATTTTAGAGGATGGAGCAGTTGGAGTGAGCAGCTCTGTCTTTTGTATTTTTGGGTCCTGAACATTTTTCTGAAGTCTTCATAGCAACATGTTTGTTTTAAGAAGCTTTCAAAAGCATGAGGGGTGCATGTCTCAGGCGATGAAATTTGCTAATTTAAGAGTTGGATCCTTTCTTTATTCAAATGCTAGCTAGAGACAAATATTGGATATCTTTTTCTTTTAATTCTTAAATAAAAATTAAAAAAAGAAGAGGTAGGTAAGAGTTTCCAGATTACCCAACATAAGTAAAATAACCACATCCTGATTAAAGTCTGGCTCATCCGTCTTTTTCAAGAATGTGTGTTTGGGGATAAAATGAAAGATAGCAGGCTTGTTCCTGTTATTAGTGGCATTTTTTTGCAAGCCAAGATTTAATCCAAACAATAATTTATTTTATTATTTTTATAAGCACTGGAGAA
This sequence comes from Rhinoptilus africanus, assembly GCA_013400135.1. Classification (NCBI taxonomy): domain Eukaryota; kingdom Metazoa; phylum Chordata; class Aves; order Charadriiformes; family Glareolidae; genus Rhinoptilus; species Rhinoptilus africanus. Next base: position 481,780 of record VXBO01012813.1, read on the forward strand.
GGAAAGGGTATACAGCATTAATGAGCTACACAAGAGAAATGTTTTCAGACATCAAAACTAACATTTTGGCTCTTTTTTTTTGATGTCTTCAGTTTCTGTGAAGTTGAACTCTTCTGCTCCCTTCCCACATTCCTAACGTTTTCTTGGACATGTAGTAAGTCATGGTATTGATTCTGCCAGAAGTAACAGTAAGTCTTCTGGTTAGGGACATGAAGATCACTCTTCTGTGGTGTCCACAAAGCCAGGGGAGGGTTGTCCGTTTCAGAAGCAATCCAGGGCATTTTGAATCAGATCACGATTTTAAACCCATTCAGCAGGAGGTGTGTAAGCCTCAGAATAAATTTTTGGCAGCAACCATTGAACTGTGAGCTGAAAATGCGGTAAATATGTAGCTCTATGCAGAAGCTTTTATGAGAAATTTGAGGTGAAATTAATTACCAGTGCTTTTGTATTCTTGCTATCTGAAGTTAATCATAACGGTATGTCACTTTTTTTTTCCCTTGGCTTATGAGTTTTGGATTTTTCCCTTTCTGCCTCAAAGTTGAAGCTGTTGTACTTTAATGAAGTATTTTGAGATTTTAAAGGAAATATAATTTGAAAGATTATCTAGATTTAACTTTGAGCATGGAAGATAATGAAAGTTAAACAAATCGTTGCACTCAAATTGGCTTGCTTTATTTTCTGGTGCTGATGATGAATTGCAAAAAACAAATTATTTATTTGGCTCTGGATTTTTAGTTCCTAAATGGTGTTTTTTTAGGAAGTTCCACAAGCGTGATAAATAATATGTGCTTAGTTGGTATTGGTTTTATTTCAGATCTTGGAAGGGGATTGTTGATACCCATGTGGTCTCATTTTTTCATGTAAATAAATAGCCTGAATTGCCCTGTGCTCTTTTTCAGCGTGTGGTACTGAATGGGAGGAGGATTATGGAGGAAAAGTTCATTCCTTCATCTCTGGAAATTATTGAGTGCATTAAGCGTTAGAGACACTTGTACAGAAAATTAGTAGCCTGGATGGAAATTATCCTGTACTGCATAGAAATTCAGGGTTTGAGCAGACTGCTTTTAGGTAATAGCAGGGTCTCCACTGTGGGCTGCCCTATGAATAGGGAAGGAGGAAAATTGACTGTTCCTTTCAAAATAGAAAGTGCAGGAAATAGTAAAGTCAGGCCCATCTTCGGCAATATGGCACCTCCTACTCTATTCAGTGTCACTGTCTTGGCTCCTGCTGTGGCCCTCTGAATCTGTAGGTGGAGATCTGCAAAGCTCTGTGATTCTTCCGTGATACGTAAATAAATAGGAAGTTTCTTGCTCTGCATGACCAAAGGCTGGCAGTGACTATGGTGAGAACAGGAAAACCCCTCCAAGCACTTTGGATCTCTTAAAACCTCGGCTCTTGAGAGCAAAATATTCAGGCAGCTAAACACAAAGACTGGGGGTCTTCTCTGTAGTCCCCATCTTCTCTGTCTGGGAAAGCAGCGGCTCTGACAAAAAGCTAGTACAATCCTAGAATTCATTATAAAGTGTGGACTTGAAGTGATTTTTAGTTCCACGTAAGCCATGCAAGACCTGCGGTGGTATGGTACATATGGTACTGGTCTTAGCACTTGTAAACGGCTTAGGAAAATGGGATGGGACTCCAAAAGCTCCCCGAACAGTTTTGAGGACTGCAGAAAACGTCTAACCAATAGCACTTTCCGTCCTTGCTGCTTAGCTTATTATCAAAAGGAAGACTGGGGGTTAATTAGATTAGTGTGCAAAATACTTGCTCAGGGAGAAAATACCAGGTTGCCAAAGAGATCTTTGATCTAATGGAGACAGGCATAACAATACTGATTGTGAAAGCTGAGGCTGGATGATGCAGATAGAAAATTAGACCTTGAGGGTTTTTATTAGAGGGGCTAATGACCACTAGCACAAACTACCAAGCGTGGTCACGAGCGTTCCACCTTTGTGTCCGTGTCAGCCTACCTGTGCTGCTGGGCTAAACGCTGAGTTAGGGAAGGGGAAATACTGTCAGTTGCATTAGTAAATCAGGCCAAGTGTAGTCCCCGCCGGGCTTGTGTTCGGTGGCTCTGAAGCAGGGTACTCGGCAGTGGGAGAAGAGGAGAGGACTGGCCTGAGGCGGGTGTAGTGCTGGCAGCAGTTTGGCTGGCTTCAGTTCTGCCACTGCACAGCCCTTCTGACCCGAACGCCTCCTAAGTGTTCCCCTCAGGAGGAGTGACCTCTCTCCATCTCTGTTTAGGCTTTATTCCAGTTAAAAACAAACCCCCAAACTATTTAAACTCTCTTCTCAACAGTAATTATTCCTAATTGCTTAACACTTCAAGTTATAGACTTTTAAGGAATTGTAATCAACCACGACTTTACAGTCAGCAAAGTTGTATTAAAACATGCACCCTCATTTTAATAACCAAGAAACTGCCACAAGTAATTATTGTCTCGCCACAGCAAAGTCCATCAACACTCACCTAACGGTTAACTGGTCAGCTGGATATTTAAGTACTTTGCCAAATCTTGGGGTCAGTCCCTGGCCTTGGGGTCAGGCAGAGGCAGAAGCCAAACTAAATCCTCATCATAAAACCCAAAAACCCAGGAGTTCCCGATTCTTGCAGTATTCTTCAAAATGACACATGACCATCATCCAACTAGGATGTACGTGTGCAAGGAGCTGCATTGGCTGTTGCCATCGTCTTCAGCAGTGATTTGGTATTCTGTCTTCTGCACGAAACTATGCTGCTTCCATTTTAACATTTTATCTTTTGTTGTCCAGATGAGCACTATGCCAGGACTTCCTACCAGACCCTGTTTCTATGATATAGACTTGGACCCAGTGTCAGGAGAAGTAAATGGGCTCTTTTGAAAGGAATTACTAACCAAAGGTAGGTGCCTTCTTCAAGGCTTTCAATATTTGGGCTTTATTTCTCATCTTGAGATAATGGAGTTAAGCCAATCTCATATTATGCCATATGTTTCCAAATGACATTTGATTTATAATTCAGCCTGAAAGTTGCCTGCAGTACTATATAATAGTAATTAAATTTATTTTTCTTTTTAGCTCCCAGAAGAACACCTGATGAGTCATGTAAACAGAACGATGCCCTGATTCTTTTTTTTTTTTAAGTCAAAACAAGATAATACTGAGAATATAGTGCAAGAAGTGACTGGAAGGAGAAGTGCTGAAGAATCAACCCCTTACAGCATTTTAAAAATTATTACAGACTAAAAATATTCCAAGCTAGTTGACACTGACCATATAAAGCAGACTTCCTCGACAAACCTCCTGCTTCGTAATGGTAGCTGAAGCAGAATGCAGAGTCTTGGGTTTTGTGACCTCTTTTGATTCAGTGACATGATTTTAATAATTAAAAATCCTAAAGCTGGAGCTGTTTGAAACAGTCGTGGGACTTAATTTTCTTAACCATGGGGTTTTTGTAGCATATATTATCTTTGAAAGTCTTGTACACTGCATATACCTATTTTCCATACTGAATTCCATATTCCACTTCTGGCACTACGGGAGAAACTGCTGTGCTCTGAAACTGCACCGACGTCATTTAAAAGAGGGAGCAAGGAGGAATCCCCTTTGCTTCTCATCTCTCTCCAGAAATGCTTACCCCGGCTTATGCTGTGAATTATTCCTGCCCGGCTTTGTGTTAGAAAATTCTCCAGTTAATGGAAATCCAGACTCCGGATATCAGATCTGTAGAGACTGGATCTCTGGCCTGTATCTGTGGCTTTTGCCAAAGGTGTCTTTTGAACCATTTTCGTTCCAACAATAAGTACAGTTACACCGTTGATGGGCCTTGTTTCCTAAAGTACCTTTTAGGTCAACAGAGACAACATGAGTAGTGATCAAGTAATTTGTAGCAGCTTTTGCCGGCAGGCCAAAAATCATTTTGTAACATTAAAATATAATTCCCATAAATTTTTTTAATTCATACAAATAAACTGGTAAATACTTGAAGTGCTTTTTGGGTTTTAATGCATGCACTGAGATTACTGAAGTAGAACTTATTTCTGTAATTAAGTGTACAGAGCAGCAATCCTACTATTGACAACTAGAAGCGATTATTGCAGTAACAAGTTGCCTGCAATGCACCACTCTGTGTGTGTGTTTAATCCTGTTTCCTTTCCTGGATGATGTATGTCATCTGTAGGAAATAAACTACCTGAATTATTCCGTGGATTTGAGATACTTGCAGCTGATTGCAAAAGATCGGAATTAAGACTTGCATGGCCCATCTGCTTGCTTCAGAACTGAATCGAAAACATTCCGATTTTGGTGAGAACTGGGAGAAGCAGGATCTAGGTGTGCATCAGTGTAAGGGTGCATCGGTAGTACACACATGCTGTGTATATATATGGAGAGAGAGAGATCTGTATCTCTGGAGTTATTCAGGAGGGGAGAATAATTATATAAAAATTAGCTGGTTGTCACAGAAGCAAAGACAGAATAGCTTAAATTGGCGTAAGAGCATTTGAGATGCACTCACAGCCTCCTAAAATTTTCTTTTTGATGGTATTCAGCCGAAGAGTTTTTGGCAGCCAGGTTTGCCAGAGCACTCCCAGGCCCCTTGCAGGGGGTCAGAGGGGCTGTTCCCCGGTTTGGGGCTACCCTCTGCCTGGCCGAACGTGCCTCTTCGCATGCGGCACCGCGGCCGAGCCTTCCCTTGAAGCAGGTTGCCAGAGCTGATGCTGCCAAGTCTGCTGTCAGTTCCTACGTTTAATCTTCCCTGCCACACTTCTTTCCTGCGAGCGCTCTGTGTTCCACCTTCATTTTATGCTTATGAAAGATGGGATAAGTGCAAATTTATGCTAAGATTAGCCTCCTTTTAGTTTAGCATGAGATCATAGACATGTGCTTGAGAGAGACGGTTCAAGAGGTTGCTAGTCCAGCTCCTGCAGCGAAGCTCAGGCACGCAACTGTTTAAGGGTTTGCTACGCACAGGCAGGACTGCTGGCAACAAAGCAGAAGGGCCAAAAAATAGCCCCAAGCATCTCCAGAGGTTAATGGGGAATGCTTTTCTGACCTGCACTTTCGACCTGTTGGGATGCGAGCTCTCCCGCGTCCCTGCTCTAGGTCTTGCGGGACCGATACATAAATAGGTTGTTTTTTCTTAACACTCTACAGCTGAGTATGCTGGCTAGTTCTTGCCCTGTCAAATAGGACACAAAGGACGCTTAATTTCTTCTAACTTAATATTGGAAGGTTGTCCTCCTGTTGCCTAGAGAAAAAACTAATTACATACAAATTTGGTGTGTGTGGGCTATTTGTGGGCCCGGAGCCCCGAGCTGATGCTATGGCCATCCGTTCCCTGAGCTCTGCTGTACTGAGGGTCCTGCGTCGCCTCACGTCAGAAATAACAGATGGGGGGTTTTTTGACTAGTGACAGGGACAAAAGGAAAAGGAGAAAGCATTGCTTGGTTGGCTTGCTGCACATCACCAGCACCTCGGTGTGGGCGGCGAAGGAAAACCAGAGCCTACAGCCAGGTGGGATCTTCTTCCAAGCTTATCCATCTTCTGACCAGATCCTCCCTTGCCCCGTGGCCTGTGGTGCTGCCATCTTCCCCTGGAGCAGCAGGAGTAATTGATTCCACGGGATGTGTTCCTGAATGGGATGGATGAGAGCCTGCCACCCCCCTTACCCCTGCCCGCTCCCCTCCCTCCCACCTCCCACTGCCACGGGGACACCTCCTCGCGCTGAGGGGCCTCGCTTGGCTTTAATGCAGAAGCCGGTCGTGATTAGGACCCCACCGCCCACCCCGGGGAGACATGTCGTTTCCAAACGAAGATTATTATCCTGAGTGAATGCGAGCAAACGCATCTCAGAGGGGAGCTTTTACAAAGGCAATTCCTTGTGGTTGCTTGATCCACGCTTCTGCCCTGCTGGCTGACATTTCAGCCCAACAAACCCGTTTTGGACCCTTTCTCCCACGAAGAAGCTCGGGCTGGGGGAGGCCGCTGTGTTTTTCTAAGGCTGGCCTCCGCTGGAAGCCACTCGCTCGTTGAGTGTGGTGCTTCGCCTGGTTTCTTACGCGCAAACATGCTGTGAAGTAGTTCACGTCCTTAAAACGTTTGTGGGCGTCAGTCAGCTCCCCGTGGAGCTGAACGGGGACGTTCAAGCATCTCGAACTATAGTTTCATGTAGTTCCTCAGCTGCACTCGGTAGGCTTTCCGCAGGCCCTCCCATCAGGCACAACAGCTGGCGATGCAATTTTTTTCTACATCAGATCTCGGCTGCTTTGGAGGAAAAAATCTCATATGAAAGGTGAGGATTTTGTGCAAGGATTAATTTTAACCCCAGAACCGGCTGTCCTTCCCACCACCTCTGAAGGTGTAGCTCCTGCATTGACCCAAACTGTGTGCGCTTAAAGCTGCAAAGGTTTCGGGGGGGGACAAAAAAACCCCAGCTGCCAAGACCGAGACCCCCCCCCACTTCCTTCGCACACGGCCAGGCAAACGCTGGATCCGCAAGTGCCCCCAGTGCTCCCATCCTCCTGGGTGCGCGCTGGGACCCAAACTGGAAACGGCAGCTCGGGCCCTCGGAAGAACCTTTGCCTCGTGGGCGGTTTCTGCGTGTCTGCTGCTGTGCGGGGGGGGTCCTGCCCCACGAGGGGGAATGCTGCCGTGCCAAGAGGGATGCTGCCGTGCCAAGAGGGATGCTGCCCCGCAAGAAGGGGGGTGCTGCCCCCTAAGAGGGAGGGCTGCTTCCCTGGGGGAGGAGGGCTGCTGTCCCGCCAGAGGGGGGGGTGCTGTCCCCGAAGGGG
>VXBO01012813.1:488942-506631 GCA_013400135.1 Rhinoptilus africanus
TTTTTACGGGTGACACGTATCTTACAATATCATATATTTGATGAACACATGCGGCGTTAATTGAGGTTGCCATGGAAGGCATGCGCGTAGTATAAATAAGCTCCCTTCTTGCCATGTGATTTCACTTTTGTATTCCACACGCCTCCTTTTTGTATTCTGTGTTTTTGCATACTGTCATATGGTGCATTAAAGATAAAAATATCTGCTGTCTCAGGGTGTAATTTCCCTCGCTGGAACTATGAGCGCGTATGGAGCAGTGGGGAAAAGATTTAGCTAACCATAGGAGAAGAAAATATGTGCATGTGCCTGCCATTATATGGGCAATTAAAAAAAAAAATTGGTACAACACACAAAATGTCAAAATAGTATATTCTGTGGTGGCCCATCACTAGGCTGACAGCTTGGTGGCCTTATTTTGCCTTTGGATATACAATGCTAATTAGTGGAAAAAACTGCTATAGTGCATCCAGAGGCAGAACTGCTTTTCCAGCTCTGGTCTGCCTCCCAGAATGGAATACTCTTTTTAAAAATATATACTTTTTAATACTTTAAGAGAAAAAAATAAAAAGCTCTACAAGTCTTATCGTTTGTTTGTTGTGTTACAGATAGAAGATGGAAGTGTCGGCCGTGCTTCGCAGCAAACCTCACCTCACCTGCGAGGGGAACTGCAGCAGAAAGCAAAGCTGAGACAAAGCAGCGTCTGACCTTGTCACTGGGGGGCACAGAACAGCCACTGGCTGCCGCTGGTTGTACTGGTGCTTCAATCAAGCTCCCTGAGCAATGTGGAATTGCAGACAGCTCAGAAAGTGCAGGTCCGTGGGGTGAATAAAAATTATTAACTCTTGGCTTGATTTGTCATCCTTTGGGGGAAAAAAAAAGTCATGTCAGACTGGCAATTAAATAGTCGTGCCGTGAGACTGAGCGCAACTTGAAGTGGGTTGTCCTGGAGGTGAGAGCGACTCTGGCCAGCAAAGCCAAGGAGAGGCCTGTCCAACTTCACGTCTTCCCGGGATTCCTCAGAGAGGTGATAGAGTGAGTAATAAGACGAAGTGGGAGTTATAAAGAGGATGCGACAGCTTCAGCAGAACTTCTCTTTGCTGCCACATCCGCTCGTTGAAAAGCATCTAACGTTATTTTGAAAACAATTCGAGGAAAAGAAAATGTGCTTTGAGGATCTCTGCGGTTCCTGTCTGATGCATTAATCAAGAAAAATCAATAATACAATACGAACGGAGGAGAGGAGTGAATATGGCAAAGGCAGCTAAGGAAATTCAAATGGAGAACCCAAGAGACGTAGAGACTCACAGCACAGGGGCGACGTGCTCCCCGTCGGAGGAACAGGCAGAAAAACCCTCCATGCTCTGTTTTAAGAAGCGGAAGAAATCCTGCAAGAAGGGACCGACTGCGAGGGACGTGTGTGAAGGAGCCTTGGAGGAGAAAAGCCAATGTGTCAGCACCGACCATGGTGGGGGAAAAGTTTCTAATCAATCACGACCCTCCAAAGGAGCCTGGGCAGCCATCAAAAACCTCGCAAGACCTCGGAGAAGGCAAAAATCCTCCTCGCGGAAGAAGGTGCCCTTTGATTCCCAAGTGCAGCTGGAGACGGATGCTGAGGAGAGCTGCACGCAAAGTTACCCGAGGAAAGGAGGGAGCCCTGGGGTGAAGATGCCTTGTGTACGGTTCTCCAGAAGCAAGAAAAAACCCATCCCCTCTGAAGCAGTGGAGGAGTCGGAGGGCAACGGTCAAGCAAACGCAGTGATGGGTGTTTTGAATAAAGATAGTGAGGAGCCGGAGGATTTGGCCCCGACGGACAAGTCTGAATCCTTTAGCCCGGTCTCTGCAGAGGAAGACCAGGATACAGAGAAGGAAAGCGCCGACTCTATTGGGAAGAGCGAGCCCTTGCCAGAGCCCACATCTGACGCCGATGCACATACGGAGCGCACCGCCCAGTCGGAGATAACCGCTTCAGAGACAGTCAATGAAACAGCCCAGGAAAAACTGCAGGAGGGGAGCCTGCCCCAAACCACAGCCCATGCGGAAGGTGGGGAAGTTGCTCCCGAAGCGCCCGTTTCCAAGGATCAACCCGACAGTGCCCCTGGAACTACCGAGCTGCAGGAAATCCCTAATATCTGCAAAGAGCTGCCTGAAGGGGATGAATCAGAAACGAGCGTAAATCTTCCTGAGGAGTGCAAAGCCGAAGAGACTGTAATGGATTTCAGTCAGTCGGCGTTTAAAGACGATGCCGCGAGCGTGCGGGGCTGCTCCAGCCACCAGGTGACATTAGAAGCAAACGCGGGCGCCGGCGTCAGCATTGTCATCACTGTCACCGAAGCTGAGGACTCTGACAACACCGACTCTGACCAGGCCTACGAGCCGTCCCCCGTTTTACACCGAAATAAGCAGAAAGGGAATAAAAAATCAAGCGGGAGCTTTGATTTTGGTAAAAAAGAGGGCCCCGAGGCTGGTGGCGGTCCCCAGGTGGAGGAGAAAGGCCCGGGCGACCAGGGGCACAGGAGTGGGGAGCAGTACGAATTGCTCCTCGTAGAAACCGCATCTTCCCTCGTGAAGGCGGCCATTCAGTCGTCCATAGAGCAGCTGGTCAACGAAATGGCTCTCCAACAGAATAAACACAACAATTTTCTGTGACGGCAGCAGTGGCCCCAAAATAAAGAGCAGAGGGAGTGATTTGGCCTGGGGGAGGGAAGCCCGGCGGGCTCCCGGGGCCGAGGTGTAGTTAATTCTGCATGCCCCTTAGTTGTGTGTCTGTGTGAACTGGACCCTGGGCCCTGGGGCGGCCCCTGCTACGTACAGCGTGTCCCCTGGCGCTGGGGCTTCAGGCAGCGCCGCCCACCGCAGCTGCCGAAAAATGAAGGTGCTGCAGCGACTGTATTTTCATTTATTGGCATCTTTATGTGGAGGCCACGTTTCTGCCACCATCCACGCCAGGTTTCCCCGCTGTTCACGCTGTGGAGCCGTGTGTACCATGCGTTTAGCCAAAGGTCCCGAGAGGCAACGGGCTGGATATGGGACACGTTGGACATGGCTGGAGGTTTGCCCTGGGGTTCGGCGGAGTCGAGGGAGGGTGAAGTGACTGCGATGTCAACACGAAGACGTCAATGGCAAACAGGCCGGTGTTTAGTGTTGCAAACAGGTACTTGCTACGTACAGATGCCAGAAGCTGTGGTCGCCCCTGCTGTCGTGTCGCACGAAGCCAATGGTTGCAGCGAGCGGGGTTTTTCATTCGGCCGCTTCCCCTGTCACGAGCAGCCTGTGCATTTCCAGACGTGTTAAAGCACGGCATCAGCCGCTCGCCTTGCTGACCCCAGGCTGCGTGAATGCCAAGAAAACGACATCGCTTCGTTTGCCGGGGGCCCGTTCTCGCACCATTAAGCTCAACGGGCAAAATTCCCAGCAGCATCCGCAGGGCGGGCTGGGCGGGAGCGTGCCCGCTGCGGGGAGCCCCTCTCCTTCCTTCACCTCGCTTCGCCCCAGTCACCACGTCACGGTGAAGCTGTCCTCGGATGTAGCATATTTTTGATATATGGCATGTGATATAAATAGCGGTGAGCTGCATGCGTGTTAGCAGTCAACTATTGCCTCGGTGTTGACATAGTCTGGGGAGCCGCGCTGTGCTGTCGGGGCTGGAATTGCTTGAAGTGGGGAGGAGGTTTGGTTTTGGCGCTGCCAGCGTCCCCGGTGCCGGTGGCAGCCTGTCCCGCACGGCTCCCCCCTCGCTGCAAAGCCTGCCTAGCTCCAGCGAGCCGGAGCATCCCCTGGGAAATGCGCATTACGCCCCTCTCGCTGCTGCCGGGCTCCGACTGGCTCCGGCACGCCACGTAGCTTGCTCTGAAACACGCAGGGAAATGCCGGAGCGATCTTACCAAAGTCCTCAGGGATAAAAAAATCCAGCCATGAGGGCCTGGGGACACGGCTGTAAAATGCCCAGACAGGCCAATCGCCGTCAAAACCCACAAACTGCCCTGCTCCGAGGGGGTTTGCACCGGCGCGAGCATCGCCTCTTAACTACCCGCTCTCCAAGAGAAAGGGGCCTTTCAATAATTTGGGATGGCATCTGGGCGGCTGGGATTTACGTACAGCTGCGGGCAAGTCAGCTTGTTCTGCTGAGAAGGTTCTCTTGCGCGTTTCTCAGCCGATACAGAAATAGCAGCCTCGCTTGGCAATTGCTCACTGACCATGGGCGGCACGCTGAGATTTCCCTTCCCAGCGTCGGGTTTGGATTCCTGTTAAAATACAAGGGCTGTAAACTTTCCTAGTACCTGGTGTGCAACCGCATTTTAAACTCTGATAGAGCATCTCCGCTGTTATGAGAGGCCTGGGAGCAGTGAGTGCCACGGCTTGTTTCTGTGCAAGTAAAACTTAGGAAAAATCAGAGGATGTTAAAGAAAAAAAGTGTCTTCTTTTTCTGTGAATTTATTTAGTAAGTTATCACATATTGATAATTCTGTGTGTACAATTTTAATGGCTTTGTACTTCATACTGGTCCTTCCAGGTATTTTGACATAGTTTTGAAAGGGACTTTTTAAGGACTGTTATATGTACCTTTGGAGCTGCTGCGGGGCCCTGGGAAGAGCCGTACTGATGCTGGAGGTTGCTCGTGGGATTACAGCGGGCTCCGCGGCCGGTCGGTGCTGAGCAAAGGGCCGCAGCATCTCGGTGGGGCCCCGCTGGTGTCGGCTGCGGAGGAGGGATGGCCGGGTAAAGAAACACAAAATGAGCCCCCAGGGCCAGGCTGTCCTCTCCGGTCAGCCCGCTAAGCAGTTTCAGGAGAATTTAATGTATTTCAGCATTGCCTTTTCGGCGAAACACGGCTTCAAAAGAGGAGAATGGCCGAAATGCTTTGGTCCAACCCGGCCCCTGCGACTGTTTCTCCGCATCCAGGGTTGTGTTTGCATCCTTTCTTTAGCTGGTTTTCCCCTCGGTTATAGCTGTACATGTAACTGACGATGATTTCATTAAAGTTGAATGTACCTGTTGTTTTCTTGCCTTGTGGTTGAGTGGGCAGCTATGGAGAGATTTTATACCTGAAAGGATAAACTCACAGTGGTGCTCCGCTGTGTCCAGCTTTTGCAGGCAGCTGTACAGTGAGCAGAGAAAGACATCCTAAAGTTGGTAGCAGACCTGAAATCTTTGGAGGCTTGCTCCTCCTGTGCTCTTTTTATAAGGTTTCCGTTCGCTTGCTGGCCAGTCACTTCCATTCGCAGAGTCCTGGCTGCCCAGGGACTCCCGTAAGGTGTTTGTGAAGGATCACAGATCTCCAGTGGCTAAGAAAAGCCATCCTGCTGCCTGGCAGTTCAGTTCCCTGGGGGATGCCCTGTACCACCAGAGGAAAATATCTGAGGCTCTGCGGATGGCCCGGGGTCAAACCCAGCTGTGCGTGGTGTGGCACGGCTCCGGCCGATCCCAGGCGGCTGGTTTGGGTTTGCTCTGGGAGCTGCTGGCTCATGGTTTCTGCTCCCAGGGCTCCGGTTGGCTATTTCCAGGCGTGGTTTGGTGCTGGCGGGGTCCGTGGTGGGACCGGCACCTCGGGAAGGAGAGCTGCAAGGTCGGTGCTCCGGCACTTTCTGTTATGGCTGAAATGGGCCCCAGACCCTAATTTACTATATTTTTTCTTTGCATAACATCTCTCATGTAATTTCTTGAAACACTTTATAGCATAAAGAAGATACAGAAAAATGTTATACTTTTTTAATGGTATTAATACGATTTATTCTTTCAGGTTTACAGAACTTGCAGCAGCTGCTAATGTCTTAAGACTCTCTCCTCCTTCATTACGATTAGAGAGTTGAACATGAATAAGCATTTATTCTTTTGGAGAAGGAATGATAAATTTACTATTGTGAAGGCGTACTGGGCCAGGGAAGCTGCGAGGACGCAACTGCCTCGTTGTGCCAGAGCACCAAAGGGTGGCCTGGCTTTAGCACAGCTGAAATAAACTGGGATAATACATTCACTTTGGTTTCTTATAGCCCCATTCAGATTGCTTTTGGGCCATCTGGCTCTTTGTCCAGGACTCCGTTGCTTGCTGCCCCTCTGAATCACGGAGGTGGTTGCTTTGCAGCAGCATCTTCATGAATTATTTGGTTCTCCTGTGCTGCTGCGTTTCTCCCAGATGTTTCCAGCGCTCTCCCCGGCAGGGACAAGTCAGCTTTATATTCAGCAAGTCCCCTATCCCTGCTTTGCCATGCCATTTTGAATATTTTCATTTCCCTCAGCTTTTTTTATATTATCAGCAAAGAAAGGAGTGTTTAAATAGTATAACTCGCGCCCAGGAAGGCTTCCAGGGGGATAAAAGTCTTTTCTGTCATGTCAGCTCTGAGCCCAGCAGAAAACAAGTGTATCCCCTGAAAAGTTCCTTGTGGAAATTGCTGGTAGACAATGACGGCATGAACAAATATTGCATTTTCTTTCCTGCCCTGGGACACCAAGAGCGCATTGGAAACGCGCAGGCTGCTGAGGGCCAGAGCTCCAGCTGCTGGGGGTCTCTGCGGCTCCGTACGCTTCAAAGGACCAAATCTACAGCAGCCAGGGGTCTAGTGCTTGGATTTAAGGTGATGACCCTGCATAAATGAGGGGCACTTTCATATGCGTGCTTATGTATAAAAATGAAAATCCAAGAGTTGTTTTCACAAATGCTTGTAAGAAATTGAGTAAACTCATTAAATACGTGTGAATCCTGGTCTGTGCTTGGGATGGATGGATGGATGGATGGATGCGAGCCGGACCCTGCTGATGGACCTGTCTTATAGATACAGGGTTTCAACACGAGTAACACAAAATGATTACATGCTCCAAGAGAACAGATTGATTTAAATAATTTGCTTTAATATTATTTTACATCTGCAGTTGTATTTCCCAGAGAAATGGTTCTTGTTGGCTCTTGCTGGGTGGTATTAAAAAAAATGAAATACTTTTATTTGCAACCAGATAAAATCTTTACATTAAATGTGATTTAAAAAAAAAAACAAAACTAATCAGAGGATGTTATTTCTTATACAGTTATTTAAGCAGCAATATAGGTTACCATTTTTTAAGAAGCACGACTTTCACATTTCTTCCTTTTTGCAGGGAATTGTGAAGGGTGCAGTTTTTCTGAGCTAAATAATGGGATTTTCAAGCAATGGGGTGAAAGTCTATTTGGCTGGAAAGTGGATTTCAGCTCAAATACCCAAACCCAGCATTTTAAAATAGGTTTTGTTACGTAAAAACTGACAAACATGCTGCATACAAAATGGGGGGGAGACGGTAAGAAAACACATTTTGCAATTCAAATTGCTAAGATGAAAGTATCATCTGCCGCTAGAGCTGACTGGCAGTCACCCCGTAAGTTAGACTTAGCAGAGATTATCCTTTCAAACCTCTTTATTCGGGAAGCGGAGACGTTTCTCCCCTGCCATGGTGGGTGCCCCAGCAGGGTGCCTTCTGCAGGTACTGGTGTCCTTTCAGGTGGTGCCTTTCCAGCGCCAAAGCCTGTATTAGGTTTGCCTGGCAAGGTTTTGGTAGCCGAGGGCTACAGGGGTAGCTTCTGTGAGAAGCTGCTAGAAGCTTCCCCCAGGTCCAGTTCTGCCAATGCCAGATGGCTCCAAGACGGACACACTGTCCAATGCCCAGCCCATCAGCGACAGTGGTGGCGCCTGTGAAAACGCATTTCAGAAGGGAAATAACAGCAACCAGGAGAAAGCAGTGGGAGAAGCAACTCTGCAGACACCAAGGTCAGTGAAGAAGGAGGGGAGGAGGTGCTCCAGGCACCGGAGCCGATATCCATCTGCAGCCCGTGGTGAAGGCCATGGTGAGGCAGGCTGTGCCCCTGCAGCCCACGGAGGTTCACGATGGAGCCGATACCCATCTGCAGCCCGTGGAGGACCCCACGCCGGAGCAGGTGGATGCCCGAAGGAGGCAGTGACCCCATGGGAAGCCCGTGCTGGAGCAGGCTCTGGCAGGACCTGTGGACCCGGGGAGAGAGGAGCCCATGCAGGAGGAGATTTGCTGTAAGGACTTGTGACCCCACGGAGGACCCACACCGGAGCAGTCTGTTCCTGAAGGACGGCACCCTGTGGAAGGGACTTGGGATGCAGCAGTTCGTGAACAACTGCAGCCCCTGGGAAGGACTCACATGGAGGACTGTCTCCCATGGGAGAGACCCCACGCTGCAGCAGGGGGAGAGCGTGAGGAGTCCTCCCCCTGAGGAGGAAGGAGCAGCGGAGACAATGTGTGATGAGCTGACTGCAATCCCCATTCCCCATACCCCTGCGCCGCTCGGGGGGAAGGAGGTAGGGAAATTGGGAGTGAAGTAGAGCCCGGAAAGAAAGGAGGGGTGGGGGAAGGTGTTTTAAGATTTGGGTTTTATTTCTCATTACCCTACTCTGACTTCTAATTGGCAATACATTAAATTAATTTCCCCAGGTCGAGTCTGTTTCGCCTGTGACGGTAACTGCTGAGTGTCCTTACCTCAACCCACGAGCCTCCCGTTTCATTTTCTCCCCCCTATCCAGCTGAGGAGGGGAGTGACAGAGCGGCTTCGGTGGGCACCTGGTGTCCAGCCAGGGTCAACCCACCACAGGTCCTTACCAGTGCACGGACACACCGAGCATCCCTTTGTCATCACCCCAGAGAGCAAATTATAATCTTGAGAGGGACGTCACCGCTGCGATCTACCGGCAGCCATTCGTGTCACGTTCGCTCTCACTGTTTGCCATTTTAATGAAGACACGAGGCTGAGGGTGCCGATGCGTCAAGGCTCAGTGCCGTGACAGCTCCGTGTGATGAGACGGGCGAGATGGCAGCTGGGTGGGAAGCGCAAGTACTCCGACTCCTACGGCGCTTCGGAGCATCCCCACCCGGGAGGAGGAGGAGCGATGCATCCCCTTTCTCCTGCCAGCAGCCTCAGCCGCTTGCTTTCTGCCTGCCAGAAGCTCCCCCGGGCTGACGCTGCACCGAGGCGTCGGGCGCCGGCGTTGCTGCGCGGGCGGATGCTGCACCGTGCTTCGTCGCAGCCCAGACAGCCCGCAACTGAATTTGCATTTGGTTTGCCAGCCGGAGCAAGGCAGGGAAGGCCGAAGGGCTGCGAGCCTCTCGTTCCGTATCTCCCCGAAGTTTGCAGAGCAGCCGTGACCCTGCGGGCACGCTGCAGCGGGCCAGGGGACCGGCTGGCTCGCCAGCGCGGGGCCGGCAGGCATGTGCAACAGGCACAACAGGAATGCACACCTGCTCATTAAGGCGATGAGTAAGCCGCTCACAGCCACAACGCCGGGATAAACAGAGGCTGGTAGCAGATGCTCAGCCCCTAATGACAGGCTTCGGCGCCTGCTCTGCTGCGTCCCACGTTGCTGCGGGCCGGCGGAGGCGACCGCTGCCGGAGCGGGTCCCTCCCGGGATGGCTGCGGGGAAAGAGGGGTGACGCTGAGCATCAGCCTCCGCCCCTGGCACGGCGGCGCTTTCAGCCGGAGTTTGGTGGGGCCGCACGCCCAGCACTGGCAACGAGACCTGGCTGGACGGTTGACGCCACGCTTCTGCCTACCATGAGGTTTCTTCCCCTACATCACCCCTGATGGCTCGCCGCCCTGGTTTCCCTCCCCGGTGCCTATAGCTGGCTTTACATCCTGCAAACAGTGGGTTGCAAAGCCAGTGCCAGGAGGGACAGGGCTTTACACAATGTTTTTATACCATTGGTCCCAGAAACAAAAAGGTTAATACGGACTAAAATTTGCCCGACTGCCAGTGGAAGCCTTTAGCAGCATTGCCCTGTGCATCTGCTGTCCTGCCCTGAGCCCTGCAAAGCTTCTCAGGGGCATCTCAGCTCAGGTGAAACACAGCCTAATTCAGCAGACGAGGTTTTGAGCTTTGCTGAGCCTTTGTTCTGAGGGTAGAGTGTCTGGTTTAGGATAGTTAGTGGAAACTTCTCCTCTCTTAGGCTGCTTTTGAAGTTGTGGCGTTAACTTCTTCTTAATGAAACATGCAAATCCTGTAAATGCTGTGATTGCATCTCGGGAATTCAGTCCTGACGCAGCTCTGGTTGTAAATATCTAACTGGCATGTAATTTAGGGCAGATCCATCCTCATTACCTTTTCCCTTCCGATTTCTTACTGCTTAGAATAATTTTCCTGGTGCTGGACTTCTGTGAAGCCCACTCAGTTGCAGTCCTTTTTGGCAAACCATGGCAAAAGGGGGGAAAGAAAAGGCTGGGGTTTATTAACCAGCAAAGCTGAAGGTGACTGCAGTGGTATGACATGAACTGATGGTAGCAGATTGCCGTGGGAGGGCTTTGACAAGCCAAGAAGAAACCTCCTGCCTTGGCCACTGATAGCTCACGGTCCCACTCAGTGAGGCTGAATTGCGCATGCTGAGATCGCTGTTCACCGCACTTCGGAAGGCTTCGCTTACATGGGGTTTATACCTTCTGCCTCCAAAATAGTAGAAAACTATTCGGTATCAGCATTACACTCTTCCTAGAGAGCTTGTGCTAGGGGTATTTCATGGTTTTGTTTTTAACTGCAACGCTCACTGCTTCAGGTTTACATCTTGACAGCAAATTTCTTTTCTGTTTTAACCTTCTCGTTGTGCACAAACGTTCCAAACCCCTCTGGTGAGGGGCACTGCACCCACGGCGGTGCTGTCAGCCCTTCCGCAGCCCTGCCTGCTGCTGCCACCCGATTTTGCAGTGATTTGACAGATGACAAGCATGCGAAGAGCCTGCTGCGGGTGTAGCCGGATGCCCGAAGACACATGTTGTAACCCCAGTCTGTGCCCAAGGTAAAGTGAGCTGAAGGGTTTTTTATCCCACGTGGAAA
The DNA here is from genome assembly GCA_013400135.1 of Rhinoptilus africanus. Taxonomy (NCBI): domain Eukaryota; kingdom Metazoa; phylum Chordata; class Aves; order Charadriiformes; family Glareolidae; genus Rhinoptilus; species Rhinoptilus africanus. The sequence goes on from VXBO01012813.1 coordinate 499,749, forward strand.
GGGGGCAAGCACGGCCCGGCCATCGGCATCACCTCCTGGGCAGCCAGCAGGCAAGTGCCGGCATCGCTCTACCCCAGCCACCCAAAAGTTCAAGGTGGAAGAGGTAAAATCCGATCATTTGCAGGTGACTGTTGCGAGGGGATGGGTTACCTTTTAAGGATGACTTGTGGTCTCCCTCCTCTGGCACCAGTAATGCAGGAGAATTTCGACCTAATGTTTTCGTTGCACAAGTGCTACCAAATGGCACCTCCAGCCAGCACTGCGGGTGGTGAAATGCAAGTTTCTCAGTAAAATGCTAGAAGTGGGGGATAAATACCCTTTATTCCACATCCTTTACTACACTCTAAGCAACCCCAAGAAACATGGCCCCTGTTGGACCCGGCCTGTTCAGCATCAGAGCACTAAAAATATTTCAAAATAATGATCTCTAAATTGTTTAGCGTGCTTTGGTCATGGAGCCACCTAACCTACAGGTGGCACATTCAGGCCAGCACCCAGATACACGTGAAGGTGATGGTGGCCACTGCAGCACTTACTGCCATATCAGAGGTTCACTTGAGCTGGCCAAGGAGTCTGCTCACGCTACAGGGCTTTGGGGTCTGAGCCCCAGTCTTCCCATTTTTTCATAAAACATGAGCTGCAAAGCCCACAGACAAGGCACTTCAATGCCTGTGGTTCGTCAGCTCTGCACCCTTGGCTCTGGGACCCCTTCGTGGCACAGGGCAAAGCTCTGGGCATCCCCTGGAGCTTTTAGACTGCCAGCCTTCAAGTGTCACCGCCCTGGGGCTTTCCGTGCCCAAACCCATGTGCATCTACCAGCCAATCGCAGATATCTGGAAGGAATCACCAAGATCATTATTCTGCACGCTGTGACAAATTCTTTTACGTTTTCACGAAAAAAATAAACCCACAAGAAATGAATATTCGCTACGCCCAGCTGTGCAAGTCAGGCAGATTTTCAAGCACGCACCGGCATAAAGGTTAAGCACTTGGTAATTCAAGTGTCTTCTACATACAGGAATAAAACTTCTTATGATGTACCCAGGAGCAAGGGCTGCCCTTGCTTGGCGAACGTAACCGTGTTCTAAAATTATTTTCTATTCATAAGACTTAGAGAGAACAATGTTTTCAAGTTAACGTAACTCAGAGCTGACGACTTCTGCCTCTGAAGCTTTTCCTACCGCTTTAATTATAAGAGCGCTTTAACGCTTGCAGTAGAAAACTGCTGAAAATGCATTTCTTGGATTGCAAGTGATGCAAAAACTGCCTTTCGCAGATGTTTGATGTCACAGATGTTCAGTACCGCAAAGCTTGGCTAAAGTGCACCCTAAAAAGGGGTGTGACGACTAAAAAAAATATCGCTTATAGTTGTAACTTTTCAAAGACACGTACACGAACACAGTGCTGATTTCGGTACGATTTCAGCTTTACTCTGTATTTGCAGTCAGTACAACGGGGTCACTCCTACAAGACATACGCTGATAAGCACTTGGATCTCTTACCCAAGCTCATAGTTTTTATTAAAGCTCCCTTTTAATGGCCAAGAAGTGAGCAAAACAATCCTGGCCACAAATCTGGAGAGGAGCAGCATGTCCCAGAGATGCCTTCCAGCCCTGCTGCTTGCTATCCCTCCTGCTGTCCCCAGCGCCGGGCTCTATTACCACTGCCCCTTATCTTTGCAGAGATATTAAGGGCTGTTTGACTATCAATATCAATTAGTTCAGGCACGTCAGGCGTCTAGGCGAAGTTCCAAGGTGCTCACCTGCTTACTGAATAGTCTGAAAAGTCGCTTTTAGCCGTTTTCTGCAGCTATGCCCAACCCAGCAGACACTCCTCTCTGTTCTGAAATGAAAGGTAGGAACCTGAATGAAGCAAGTAGCACCCGGAGAAGCCAGCCCACTTGGTAAAGTGTCGCACATACATAGGGAATGACTATAAAATGCCTTTTTTTTTTTTTTNTGTAGAGATAGAGGTCAGTGTAAGCTGGAGGGCGTTTGCCCTAGTTATAAGCGGTCTGTGCGGGATGTGATTTAGCTGATGCTGTTAGCCCTGGGAGAGACCCACAAGACTCTCTTCTCCCACTCCATGGGACTCGCTCCGTGCTCAGATGCAGCATTTGCAGGCCTGGATGTCGGCAGGCTTTTGTTTGTTTGCTTGTTTTAAAGAAAGGCTTTTTAAAGCAGAGTTAAAATCCTTTCACACCAGCACGGCTTTAATGGGTACACACAGCGAGAGGAGCACTCAGTGTTGCAGGCAAGCACACATCAAACCACAGCATGCATTTTGTAACACCATCCAGGCAGGCTCAGAGGCTGTTTGCTTTTTCCCTTTGTCTTAAAACACAATTTGGCAGCCCTCAGTGGCCAATCCATCCCCTGGAGTGTGCAGCTCCCTGCCCAGGAGAAGCAGCAGCCGCCTTTACAAAGACCTCAGATGGTCTTTTTAATTCAGCAGCGATTTAATTGCAGCTCTTGCTCCAGGACAGTTTCAAAGAAGACGGCTCAAGGGTCCTGACTACAAAGAGCTTTGGAGCGGGCATTTTGACAATAAACTGTTCTCACCATTGTTCAGGCTCCCCCTTTCCGAGGGCAATGACTCAGCTCCACCAGGACTGGCAGGGAGCCTCCAGCTTCTCAAAAACTGGGTAATGAGATTACGGGAGCAGCTCGCAAGGCTTGCGCTCTTCACTGCGAAAGAAACTGCGCTGTAAGAACTTCATGTGCCTCTTTGGGGCCTTCTGATGAGGAGCATCTGTTGAGGGACAGATCGGAGCCCATTCGCTTGGAAGCCTGAGGCATCTCAGGTGAAAAACTACAGAGGGACAAAACATGAATCCAAGAGGAACACATACAATTTTAAACCCCTCTTGGATAAGTCAAGTACTCTTCAGATATCAATTAATGTTAAATGAAAGGCAAAAGCTTGTGTTTCACCATTTTATGGTGGCTCCAGAAGCAGAGAAGAAATAGCACGTTATATGTTTGCTCTCAGCAAATACACAGATCATAATATTTAAGAATGTGTTTGCTCCAAGCTGTTTATAGAGCCAGAAATCATCTTCCATGACAAAATCCACGTGTGGCATTTGATCCCGTAAAGACTTATGTTAGGATGTGCCTCCTTTCTGAGAGACGAGGACATTTCTCTACAGCTTTCATTCTTCCTCGCAGAGAAGATGGTCCAACAATGGGACATGGTCCTAGAGGGGCATTAAAATTTGTCTCTGCTCATGGAGTAGCGGTTGATAAGGGAGGAGTAGGAATGAGGAAAAACACATGCAAACCATGTGAGTCTAAGAAGATGATTGTACTGATGAGAACTGCAGGGCTTGTCAAAGCGAAGGCTGCCACCCCTACGGCAAGGCCACCAGTTCCCTGGAAAAGACCAGCCTTATGGCTCCCGCGTGTATTTATGCGGAGATTTAACTGCAGTTACACAACACGAAGATCTGGATTTATCTCCTTGAGATATTTATTTTAATTAAAACCAAACTGTTTGGGAAACACAATACATATTTCCCTCCATCTAGTTGCAGAAGAGCAATTCTACAGGATACAAACAGCCCTAGGCACCGCACAGCGTATTAGACGATGTTTAAACCTCACACCCAGCAATACAGTCTTAACTCTAGTAAAGCAGAGCAGGAGTAAGTTTACATTTACAAAAAATGCAACTGAGTTACACAGAGGCTTCCAAGAAGGACTGAGATGGGATTTAGTTTGAGTTTAAAAGTTTGAGAAGTAAAAAGGCAAGTACACAAATCCAAGTACACAGTTCTTCACAGTATCTCAGAGGCGATGGGAACAGTGTTTGAAGACAATGAGCTGCGGCAAGGAGCCGCTCATTACGTGGAAAATGCCAAAATATCCAGTTTCAGCACCTAAAGGCTACACAGGGGGAGAACTACTCTACCAGGATCGTATCAACGCTTTCTTGGATGAGATCCGACTCCAGTATACATTCATCTAAGTGCTCCTGGGATAAACTGGAGCTTTTCCCCACGCTCTCGCTGTCACAATAAGGATGAAACCTGGGGGTCGCAGGGCTCTCCAGCCTCTGGCAGCGGCTGTATTTGTGCTGTTTCCCTCTGTGCGTGTACATGTGCTCGAGCAGCTGGCTCTTCCGGAAAAACGTGCGGCCGCAGACAGTGCAGCTGATTTTTCTCTTTCTTGAGAAAGAAAAGTTACAGTTCAACTCCACCGGTTCATGGTCCTTGGAGATGAGGGAGAGCTGGCCGATCTGCAGAGGCTCCAGGTCGCTGCAGCTCGGATGCTCCAGCTGATGCTCGTCCTCCTTGAGAAGGAAGGCCCCGAGCCGGTGGCCGTCCCCAGCTTCCCTGTCCTCAGCCAGAGGCTGGACTTCCCCCAGGTCACTGCTCTCCAGGATGGAGGCCGGCACGCCGAATGGCAGCGAGCCCGAGACGTGGGTGTGCAAGTGCTGCCGCAGCCCCCCCCGGGAGTCGAAACGCTCCCCGCAGTAGTGACAGAGGTGCACCTTGAGGCTGGCCTTAGCAAAGACGGGGCTTGCTACCTCCAGAGAAGGAGGGGTGCAGCTCTGGGACACCACCGGCTCCGAGTCGCACCTCTCCTGCTTTATGGAGACCGAGAGCTTCGGGTGCTCTTCCACCGGCTTGGCGAGAGCAGCTGGCTGAGCGGAGGGGCGAGCGACCTGCTGGGCGAGGGAGCTGTCGTCCAGGCCGATGGCCAGAGAGAGCTGGAGCTGCGGGTGGTCGCCCTGGGCAGCGGCTCTGCTGCCCGCCTTGGGCAGACCCTCCTTCACTCCCAGGCGTTCCTTCGCCGGTTTGTGGGCGGTCGAGATCTGGATGCCGTACAAGTTTGAGGACTGGACGGGCTCTGGGGAGAACACTTGGTTCATCTCGACGGCGATATGGGAGAGGTGGTCCGCGTGGAGAAAGCGGATGCCCTCCTCCAGTCGGCTCTGGCTGACACTCTGCTTTGGCCCTTTCCCAGTGTACATTATATGCAACAAGTAACTAAATATGTCAGGCTGGATGTCCGCAGGCTGAATCTTTATGCATTCGCTGAAATAAGACAGGTGATTAAGTACATCCAGGGCTCCAAATTACAGTCCCGATTCGTTAACCTGCCCGCTCATTTGCCGTGGGAGCGCGTGTGCTGCTGCCTGCCCCCGGGGCCGCAAGCAGCAGCGCTCCCCAACACCTGCAGACGGGCTCGTGCCCTGTTTGCACAGCAAAGCGCCCAGGCCTGTGTTTATCCCCGTGATTACAACGATGGCGCGCACAACCGCAGCCAGGGACGGCGATGGCGGCCAGCCCCCCGTCCCCCCGTCCCCCACACGCACAGCCAACTGCCGCTGCACAGTGCCGCGGCGATGCCATGCAAGCCACACGTCACCCCTGTGTGCCACTCAGTAACACGAGGCAAAGAATACTTGTGTGCTTAAGTAATAAATTCAGCTGCCGCGACTGTGTAATCTTTATGGGCTTTGCACTTAAGTGTCAGTAAACAACGTCTATCGGAAAGGAAATTAACTGATCTTCTCACTTCCAGCCGAAGGGCTAGGCGGCCGATGGCTAACGGCTACCTTGCAAAGGTGTTGGGGGCCACGGCCCTCAAAAAGGAAGGGGAATGGGGAAGGGTTTAATCGATTACAAGCAGCAAGCTCCAGCTCAGAGGCAAGATTAGACCTTGGCACCGCTGTCGTTGTACCTGCAGAACCACTCCTGACCCAGCCAGGTGAAGCATCTGAACAGCAGCTTGAAATAAATTGATGATCTCAGTCTCGGGCCTTATCTGCAAGAGTCTGAAGCGCAGAACTGCGATAAGGCTATGGCTTCTCAATTGCTTCAAGCCCATGGGTCCTACCAGAAGGGACAGTCCCACCCAGCAAGCCTGCCTACAAGCAAAGGCAAAGCAATGGACGCGCTGCGTAAGGGCAGGAGGTACCTGCACATCCCTAGATTGCAAATCTGTGAGGTCTCCCTGCAGGACTGCGGTACTCACATGCTTATTTTCTCTGGTCACCCAAATGTCTCATCTCCAAAATGCAGGGCTAGATATTGGCGTATGCTGACTAAGAGGGTGGTTTTGAAGGACAGCACATTCAGGACTGGGAATGTTTAGAGAGCCAAGGCTTGTGATGGGTTAGGAAAATAATCTCAGACCATCTAACACCCTTACTTACGTTCTTTTAGACTTTAATACCTTTAGAAAGGGGAAAAAGGAGAAAGTCGAGCAGAGTAGTTAAAAGGTAGGAGGAGAGCTGCCTGTCCTTACCTCGTCTGATGAATAAATATCATCTTAAAATAGTTTGAGAAAGCAGCGAGCACCGCTCTGTGGGCTTTGAAGTAAACATCTCCAATGGCAACTGTGCAGTCACACAGAAAGCCAAACTCCCGCTGCATGTTCAGCTGCTGGAGCAGGAGGACGCTGTGGCCGGTGGTATCCATGGCGTGCCTGAGAGCGAGAGAACGAGAAGCTTAGCTCCCGAAGAAATCACGGAGCTCCCAAAGAAATCACGGAGCTCCCGAAGGCTCAAACGTGGGTTTCTCCCCACTGAAGCGAGACGGGCGCCCGGCACAGAGCACGGCCTCGCAGAGCCTCTCCCCTCCTCCAGATGGTCCCTGCGCCCCGATTTCATAATTTCTCCTCAGGTAATTTCTCCTCTCCACCACCGCCCAAACAGACCCACGTCCCCCGAGCTCAGAACCCCCCCGGGACTCTTCGACGTGCCGGCTACAGGCAGAGCTGTTTCTCCTACGAATTAACTACGCCCGGCGCTGTACCGGCACCAACTTGAAACGCGGCCGGCGTTTTCCCTCTGGCCTCGGATCCTGCTTTCCACCGCCCCCCCGGACCGCGCTGGGCCACCGCTCCCCCCGCTCCCCGGGCCCGGCGCCGCC
>VXBO01012813.1:510461-542866 GCA_013400135.1 Rhinoptilus africanus
CCGGGGGTCGCCTCGGGGGCGGTGGGGAGGAAGGGGGCGAGTTGTGTCACTTAAAAACCAACCCCTGTGCCCCTCTGGGGAGCGGTGTCCAAAGTCTCGTCCCTCAAAGGACTCTTCTTTTCTTCCCGGATAGAAAGGTAGTAAGAAGAGTAGAGGAAAGGGAACTGGAAACACTGTGGGTTTGGCGCTGGGGTTTTATTCCTTTCTTTTTTTTCAGGATTTTTTTGTAGCTTGGACTGCCAAGTTTGGCCTATTTTTCAGCTGACAGACGAGTGCCGGTTCCTCTTGACACGTAGGCATTGGTAAACGGATAGCAGGGGTTGGATGCTGCTTAATATTTGGATATTTACTGCCGGATTATGTCATTTGCTTGCATTATTTCCCTTGCACTAGAGTATCGCAAGGTACAGCACATACTGCAGAACTGCCCAGGGCTGCAGCAGCCTGGTGTTCCTTAGGCATTTAATTACATTAAACAAACATTCCTTTAATTAAAGGTGTTTGTTTAACATTCCTCATTACAGCTCTTGGAAAAACCCACACAGCAGCCGTGAGCAGGGGGGATGCGGGCTTCGCGTTTTTACCGAGTTACAACTGCAGCTTTTACGGCGCGCGGGGGAGAGGCGCTGAGACCATATGGCCGTGGGGAAAACCAGCCAAACGCGAACAGTTGCAGCGCTGGCAGAGATTGTCCAAGGCAGCAGTGTAGCGAGTTGACAAGGCTGTGGAGAGATTTTTGGATGACCGGCTAGAAAACCCGAGGAGTAACAAGTCATACTCCTCGCACTCTGCTGCTGTTTGAGGCAGCAGGGAGCCAGCAGGCACCAGGGGGGTTGGGGGGGGGNAGAAGAGTAGAGGAAAGGGAACTGGAAACACTGTGGGTTTGGCGCTGGGGTTTTATTCCTTTCTTTTTTTTCAGGATTTTTTTGTAGCTTGGACTGCCAAGTTTGGCCTATTTTTCAGCTGACAGACGAGTGCCGGTTCCTCTTGACACGTAGGCATTGGTAAACGGATAGCAGGGGTTGGATGCTGCTTAATATTTGGATATTTACTGCCGGATTATGTCATTTGCTTGCATTATTTCCCTTGCACTAGAGTATCGCAAGGTACAGCACATACTGCAGAACTGCCCAGGGCTGCAGCAGCCTGGTGTTCCTTAGGCATTTAATTACATTAAACAAACATTCCTTTAATTAAAGGTGTTTGTTTAACATTCCTCATTACAGCTCTTGGAAAAACCCACACAGCAGCCGTGAGCAGGGGGGATGCGGGCTTCGCGTTTTTACCGAGTTACAACTGTAGCTTTTACGGCGCGCGGGGGAGAGGCGCTGAGACCATATGGCCGTGGGGAAAACCAGCCAAACGCGAAGGTTGCAGCGCTGGCAGAGATTGTCCAAGGCAGCAGTGTAGCGAGTTGACAAGGCTGTGGAGAGATTTTTGGATGACCGGCTAGAAAACCCGAGGAGGAACAAGTCATACTCCTCGCACTCTGCTGCTGTTTGAGGCAGCAGGGAGCCAGCAGGCACCAGGGGGGTTGGGGGGGGGTTGAGTGTATGAGGAGTGGTGGCAGGAGGGTGTAGGTAATGAAGACATGGGTTGGTGCTGCGTGGGAAGCTTGGAGAAGTAATAGAAGCCCCTTCTTCCTGATAGCGGGAAAGTTTTATGTGGAATAAGATCACAGGCTCCAGCTCTGCTTGCACAAGTCATTTCTTCATGCCGTGTTGTCGCAGGAGTTTGCAGCAGTTGTGTTGAGAGCGCTCGTATCAACCAGTGACTTGGGTTTTCAGATGCTTTCTGCCCTGAATGTGTGAGGTTGATAGCTTCTTTCACAGATTTCCATGGCTGCTGACAGTGGACAGCCCTGAAAGCCTGGGATGGACAAAGCTTTAGCAGTTACTTATCTGCTGTATGGAAACAAGATAGCTGCTCCGAATTGAGATAATGAAAGTTTCCTGATAAAAATCCCGGTGTCCTTTACAGCTGGATGTCTCACTAGAGCCCTTCTGGACCTCACAGGCGTGTAGCGTGAGAAGCCGCGTGTGCATTTTTCAGTTTGACCAGTGGTTCCCCAGCGGTTGGGTTATCCTGTCCTGCCTCTGCTTGGGCACGGTGACACCGTCACCCAAAGAGCTCTGCTGCAGAGACAGCGTGTGGGCACAACAGCTGACGTAATTTGCATGAAGACCATTTATATCCTCGAATTTGTCTGGTAATTTTTTATTTTTGAATGTTGTGCCATTGCAAAACTCTCTAGAATTAGCTGATTGTTGCCTTTTTTTCCCCCCATATTAAACTTGTTTCACTGGATGGAGACCTGAGCAGATTTTTGTTTTGTTTGTTTAATGTGCTGCAAGTAAAACTTGAAGCATTTAAGACCAGAAAGAGTCCACAAAATCTGTAGTCTGACCTGTGTGTCACGAGTTACTGTGCTTCGTTCATGGGCATCCAGCAAGTTGTTACACCAAAGTACGACTTGTATTTAGCCAAGGGTGCTTTCCTGGAAGGCGCATGTATCTTCATTTGAGGGTCTCAAGAGGTGGCTAAACCACCAAGATCTCTTGAAGCTGAAAGTCAGGGTAACTTGGAGAGCCTAGATAAAGAGACTCATTTCTCTGCTACAAGGCATTAATGGGGTGTCATAATTTTTTTTCCCCATTAATTGTTTCTTTCAAACGTATCATTATCATGTTGCCTGACAACTTTTTACAACTGTAAAGGTGTCAGATAAAAGATAACTGACTTCTAGAGTAATCTTTTGTGGCTAGCAAGGCACTTTAAAAGACTTTGTGAGCTCTCTCTAGTACTTTTACTGCATCGATCTGATATAAAGTTATTTGAAGTTGAGGTGGGGCTTTAGTGCGCACTCCGTTTTTTTAATTTACTCGCTCATGCTTTTTTGACACCTTATTCCTTGTCTTTCGGGGAGCGCTCTTACCTAAGAACATCGTAACTAATTCTCAATTAGCAGCTGAGAATCATAACTTGCTAAATTTTGATGGCTGTTTCTCATCTGCGGATGTGGATGCTGAATCAGCGGAGAACTGCCAGCTGAGGAGGGGGATCGGGTGGCTCCGACGGCTCATGGTTGTGGGCTTTGGAGCATCTTCCTGGTTCAGATCTAGCCCAAATGTCAGCTGAAACTTGTTTTGTGCCAACCACCACATGTACGTTGGCCACAAGTCTGTTTAAAATGAGTTGATTCAGCCATCAGGATGTGTCTGGAGATGAGTATCTACATCATTGGAAACGGCTTCACAACTAGCACGCCTGAAGGCAGCTGATTGGAAGGGCTATGGGAGGAGGATAAATTATACCTTTAGTTCTACGTAGCCTGAATAATGGAGCTTAATTAAATTTTCCCTGGCAGCACACGGAACTCCCAGAATTGTTTTAATTCATGATCAAGGCCACGCTTGCAATGCAAACTGCGTCTTATCCATACGCGCTGTTGTGGTCACCTGCCCCAAGTTCTTTGCCATTTTTGTAACTTTTGTGTAAACTGAGGCACCTTCTTGGACTCTTACGGTACCAGAACAGTCTCAGGTGCTTCCTCTTGAGTATGTCTAGATAAAAGTTGTAGCCTGTCGACTGTGGCCGATGCACTAGCTGAACTCCTAAGCTTCTCAGGCATCGTGCAGAGAATTTAGACATTTCATGTAGTATTTTCTCCTAAGCATCCAAATGCTGTCATTTAGGAATCCACATTTTTTGGTGGATCTGACCCAGAGAGACAAAATTACTCTTTAGGGAGGAGAGTTCTTGGGAACCCACACCAGGGTGGGAAACGGTGTCAGACTGATGGGGAATTTGCTTTTTGCTGCCCACGCGCTTGTTTCTCTGGGTAACTGGGCGTTGCTTTCGTGAGGTTTTCCAGTCTCGTTTTCTATTAGCACCAAATTCTCCGCTCATTTAGTATACTTTTGTCCAGGCTGCTCTTGGTTTCCAAAGAAAAGCAGCCAGTAACTAAGCATGTAAGCGCTCCGTTTTTGCCTGCTCAGCAGTGGAAATGCTGGGTTTTGAAAACCACCTACTAATTTTAAGAGCCAAAAGGCTCCTAAATTCTGAACCTTGTGGTATGTCTTTTTTAAAGACAGCAAAGTTAGCAAAAGAACTTTACCAGTTCTTTGCTTGAGGACTTTTTTTTTAGTTCTTTAGTTTTAACGCATCTCAGAAAATTTTAAATGTGAGGAAATGACAAAAAAGCACAGAGCTATAGTAAATACCCGTTCTTTCTTGTTAGCAGGCTTAAAGACAACTTATTTGGTTAGTGCAATTTACCTTGCTCATGGTAACATCTGAATAGTAATATTATCTGAGTGGTGACTCGAAAAGAAAAAATCTGGTGGCAGAGAAACAGCTTGAATCAAAGCGTGTCAGTGTAAAAATAAACATTTACTTGGAAAATAAAATGCATACGGGGACTTTTGAGTTTGCAAATAGGAGCGAAAGTACCTGACTCAAATATTTTCACTTTTCATTTTCGTATCAGATGCTTTTCAGAACATTTTGGTGCGTATTTTTTCAGAACACCTCTGCATTGTTCAGTATTGCTTACAGGGTGGCCAGTTGCTGTGTTTACTGCACAAATCAGTCATGGCTGGAGTTAGTTGCATTCCTCGTGGACTTTCTTGTGACGTTTGTGACTACGGGATTTGGGTGCTTTGCAAAGGCAGCGTGCTAGTCTCTCGGGCAAGTGGCTGGCATTTCTCTTCTTGAAATAGAAAAGAGTCGGAAAGGATCAGAAATACTTAAAAATTCTGTATTGACAAGCCTGCCTGCATAGATGTTTAATTTTCCAAGATGCTTGGTGGTGATACATATAGAGGATAACTTCCATTGGCCTCAGTTGCTGCCTGTGTGTTTCCCTGGATGGAGAAATTGGACATCCAAAAAATGCAAGCTAGACTTATTAAGAATGAAAAAAAAAAAGGTCGAAATAGCTTGTCCCGGCACTGGCGGCAATGGGATGCTGTTCTCCAAGGCAGTGTTCATTGCTGTGAGATTCTCCTTTTTGTCCCCTGATCTCATTCACTTCACATCCTCCAAATGCAGTGCCAAATGAGCAGGGATCTTGTGGTGTTTCTTTCTCGGATCCATCCCTGGACAGATCCGGAGGGTGCACTGAGGAAGGAAGGGAACCTTTGGTAAGACTGTATTACGTTATATGCGTAAACAGCAGCTGAATTAATCCTGCATTAATTATGGCATTTCTGGTGTATACACTTAACTTTGAAACCTTGGGTTTTCTTTAAAAAGCACCTGTTTTTACTCTTTCGCCTGCTTTTTTTTTTCCAAAGCAAACTTCAAAAATAGTTTGCAGCATTGAACCACCCACATGGGTGATAAATGCAGATCTCCGCCATTTGAGCAATTCAAGTAACAAAGTAATGATAAATGATCATTTTCTGAGAGCTTGCCCTTGATGTGAAGGAGTTTGTCAGCAAGCGTGATGGCAAAGGAATGGCAGAATCAGGAATTCAGGGTTCAGTTCCAGCTTTGCATGGGTGAATGCTATAACTGTTTTCTGCCTGTTTCTCAGCAAAATCTGTCTTTTTTTATACCCCTTCTATGTATTTTTCATACCTCTTAGCCCCTGCAGCTTGGCTCTTCCCAGCCCCCTTGCCCAAGCAGCTTCCCTTCACCTTTAGACCCTCCTTGCACCCATTTTTTCCCCCCTTAGCTGCTTCCTATCCCACTGCCCTCTTCTTGGCTCAGCACTCCCCCCCACCCCCAGCCTGCCTCTCCTTGCAATCCCCTGTTTCCAGAGGTTTTGTCTCACATTCTTCTTACCGTTCCCAATTTCCCTGCGTTTTCACTAAGTCCCCTCCGGGGTCTGGCTCTCATAAGCCAGAACTGGTCATCTTTTCCCTCTGGCTGCCAGGAGGGATGCTAAAACCCAGCGGTGAGTCACAGTGCGGAGCAGTCTCCAGTGAGCCCTGCTGCCGGTTTGTGATTTTGTGGAGGTGGCACATAGAATGGTTTGGGTTGAAAGAGACCTTTAAAGGCCATCTGGCCCACCCCCCCTGCAATGAGCAGGGACACCTTTAGCTAGATCAGCTTGCTCAGAGCCCCGTCCAACCTGGCCTTGAGTGTTTCCAGGGATGGCGCATCCGTCACCTCTCTGGGTAACTCATTCCAGTGTTTCACCACCTTCATCATAAAAAAATTCTTCCTTATGTCTAGTCAGAATCTACCCTCTTGTAGTTTAAAACCATGGCAGAGCTCTGCACAGAAGGAGGGGTTTCACCACGGGTGGGATGGCTCAGGCCCCCCATGTACAAAGGAGCTGCTGGAGGATGAAATGTTCTCAGCAAGGCTGTAATCAGAGAAAAAGTAATAATCTGTACGTGTGAAAGCTTTTTCTTAGCCTAATTTTTAGAACTGTTTTGGCTGAAATTTTCTGCAGAGGGGGAAAAAAAAATCAATCCAAAGCAGACAATTCAGAAGGACAGTTTTGCTTTTCTTGGTTGAAACGTGTCAAAGTTTTAAATAGCCCAACACAGGCTTTCATAGTGGGAAGTGCTGGCAGCTGTAAATATATAGTTACACCCAGCAGGTTAACACAGCATCCAGAGGGAGGATGCCAGTACTTTCATTAATGTAAATAATTTCAAGCCCTCTATTTTAATACCTATGTGTAGTACTACCGCGATGGAGGCCGGATACATATCTGAGCACCTTGCCGTCCTGGTCAAGTGATGTCATGCTGGGGCTGTGTTCTTCCAGAGCGGGGGTAGGAGGTAGGCATTGCCAGTGGGTTGGTTTTGTGTACTGGGACTCACATGCTGAAAGCTCTGCAAGAGGTCACCTGTCAAATGGGAAAATATCTTTCACCTTTTTCAAAGAAGGAGGAAACTTAGACAAGACGAGCTTGTGTGCTGTCGCTCCCGTGGCTGCCAGACGGTTCCCACCAGTGGGAAATGTCCCATTCTGCAGGTGCATGCAGATAACGCCTGACTTTCTCTTCAGTACAGGCTTGCTGCTTGTACTGCTGCTCTGCTATTAGACCACATGATGGAATACTTTTCGTTTAGGAAAAAATAATTAAATAAAACATTCAAAACTTCCCATGTTAGGAGGATGAGGGGATTAAAATGAGCTGTCCTGAGCCTTTTCTTGTCTTGATGGCGGCTCACACCGAGAGGCCGGTGGTTCCATACATTGCATTTTCTCGCTTTCTCATTGGTTTTCACTCTTATTACATGGAAGCTGAAGTCAATTCTTTGTCATTTTTCAGCTGTCATTCTTAATACTTGATACAGTATACTGAATTATATTTAAGTATCTAATGAATTACCTCAAATCCAAAACACGTTAGCACTTGGAAGAATATGAAAAGCCCGTTTATTATTACCTGATGTTGAGAGCTTTGGGTTTTTTTCACAGAAACATCTGAATTTACCCAGTGATTTGGACAATAATAAATCTTCTGTAGAAAGATAAAAAGTTGTTTCAGAGATTCTCCTACTTTCAAAGCCACCCTTTTGTGCGTTAGTAAGAAAGCCGCTAAATTAATTTCATGCAACGAGTTGTATTTGTGCAGTGGACATCACTGGGACAAACTGTTCAGGGAATTATTGTGTCAGGGTGCTTGCCTTGAGTTTTGGCTGTGGAGGGTGAGAGGAGAGGAGCAGCTGCCATTCAGATGCTCATCATCAGTGTAGTTCAACCCAAATCTCAAGGTTTCTGTTGCCAGACTAGATCTTGTGCTGGTGATGACCCATAGGTACTGCTATAAGAATTGGCAGTGGGGAGTATTGCTGGGTGCAGTGAGCATGTTCTCGTTTTGAGAGCTTGAACACATTTCTTCCATGGCAGTCCTTCATGGAATGAAGAAGAACAGTGACTTATGGTGAGGTTTGCTGCTTAACAAGTCAGGCAACGCCTACGACTTGTGAATTCATCACTAATTGTGGAATTGAATGTCTCCACCTCTAGGAGTTTCCCAGCCTCTAGGACATATAAGCTCTCAGGGGAATAAGAAGACGTAGGGAACATTTTTGTGTGTATATTGTGTAAATTTTGGACAGTTGAAAGAATGGTTGCAAATCAATCCGTGTATTTTATTGAGTCATAAAATGCTATTTAATGTATGTTGTTTGCTAGCCTGTACTTCATTTGTACAAATCTCTTAGTGTTGTTTGCATTATTTGCAATAACATTTCAAAATGTTACGAATGCTCGTTACTGTTTTAAGTTTTTCATTTCAGTTTGGGTGTTCTTTATACCTTCTTTTGGTTTCTCAGCCCCGCGCCCTGTGCAGTTAGTATGGATTATGTGTATCAGTAAAGGTTTTCCAAAGTGAGTAGCGACTAGCTGTTGGGTCTGTCTGTACTTGGTTAAGTTTATCTTCTGTAAATCAAATGCACACCTCCTGTGTATAATAACAATATGCAGTGCATTTCTTCTGGATGTTTTTGTTAACATAAACTGGTATGTTTTCTTCCTCTTTTCTCTTAAGGACGAGTTAGTCCTTTCACTTAGAGCAACCCTCAGCACTCTCACACCCTTCCCTCTAGTCTTTGTCGAGGTTTCATTTCACTGTGGCTTTGTCTCTGGCTCGCTGTCCTTTGCAGTTCTCCATTGCTGAGTTTTGCTTTGTCCGGTCTCCCGTCTACATGTTTTTGGTTATATTGCAGCGCTCTGAACGCGTGGTTTTGAGAGCAGTCGGAGGCACGGCATGCACCACTTCCTGCCTCTCTGCCGTCCCTGCGGCTGTCGCGCAGCTAGCCTGGTCACCATCTGCAGCGGGCTTGTCGGTGCGACATGCCATCGCTGCCGGGCATGAGAACGCATCTGAGTTTGCAGTTCCTGATTTGCAAGACGCCTTGCAGATAAGGTTGAGACTGTCCCCGAGCTGCCCCGAAGAGCAAAAAGTGTGTGGATGTAGCTTGTGTGGATGCTCCGCAGATGTATCTTCTTAGTTCCCTTTAACTGGGAGGGAAAGACCAGTTTGAGCCTGGCCTGGTTTCCAGTACGTGTTGCATCATATGCCCGTTGGACTGACAGGTGAAAAAGGCAAGTTGAGACTGAAGAGTGGTTACTTGCAGTCAGTTTACCTTGTATAGGTGTTGTCCCGGGGCCATCTTACAGAAGTCTGTCCTGTGAAGTTTTTGAAGCTCTGCGTTCAGAATTCATATCTGAAAATCTTGGCTGTAGGACTTTGAGATGTATTTGCTAATTTATATTCTAGCAGCGTTACTCTGATTGACATGTATGGTGGTTATGTTTATTAGTTTACTTGTCTTGTAAGTCCAGTGGTGAGAACACGAAATAGTGGATGTTTTCACTGGCATCAATATTCATAGTAGTTACCAGCAAAGCTCTCCAGACGGGAAGCTGTACCACAAACAGCATGAGAATAGGGGGATCTAGAGAAGAAAAAGATGGCAGTTCCTCGCCACATTTAAGTACGTTTTGCTTTTTGTGCTCATGATTTAACAGATGTCTTCTTCTTTATACAGGGCTGTAATCAAAGTACAAGATGGCAAGAACCAGCCACAGCAATTACGTCCTTCAGCAGCTAAACAACCAAAGAGAGTGGGGCTTTCTCTGCGACTGCTGTATCGCTATCGATGATATTTATTTCCAAGCACATAAAGCAGTCCTTGCTGCGTGCAGCTCCTATTTTAGGATGTTTTTTATGAACCATCAACACACTACAGCCCAGCTGAATCTAAGCAACATGAAGATTAGCGCTGAATGCTTTGATCTTATTTTACAGTTCATGTATTTAGGAAAAATTATGACAGCCCCTGCTAATTTTGAGCAATTTAAAGTGGCCATGAACTATTTACAGCTATATAACGTACCTGAATGTCTAGAAGATATACAGGATACAGACTCATCTAGTTTAAAATGTTCATCTTCTGCTTCTAGCACCCAGAATAGTAAAATGATATTTGGCGTGAGAATGTATGAAGACACGCTTGCTAGAAATGGCAGCGAAGCAAACAGGTGGGGCATGGAGCCGCCAAGTTCAACAGTAAATACGTCCCATAACAAAGAGCCCGATGAAGAAGCTTTGCAGCTAAGCAGCTTCCCCGAACAACTGTTTGATGTCTGCAAAAAAAGCACCACGACCAAATTCTCTCACACAAAAGAGCGCGTGTCCCACTCGCGCCGTTTTGGAAGAAGCTTCACCTGCGACAGCTGCGGGTTTAGTTTTAGCTGCGAAAAGCTACTGGATGAGCACGTGCTAACGTGCACTAACAGGCATTCTTACCAAAGTGCCAGGTACTACAGTGCGGAAAAAATAGACTTTAACGAAAAGGACTCTACTTCTAAAATAATCTCCACACAAACAGAAAAATACAAGGGGGACTCGAGTCAAGCTGCAGACGATTCTTCGTCTCCCGTGTCAAACATGACAAGCAGAAAAAGCAGCACGGTTGCCTCTGAGACATCAGGTGAAGAAGGAAGTAGAGCCTCTGAGAGGAAGAGGATTATCATCAAGATGGAACCAGAGGACAATCCTGCGGACGAGCTGAAGGATTTTAATATTATTAAGGTGACAGATAAAGACTGCAATGAGTCTTCCGACAATGACGACCTAGATGATGAACAGGAAGAGCCGCTTTACAGATACTATGTTGAGGAAGAGATCAGAGAGAAGAGAAATGCTCGGAAGACTTTAAAACCCCATTTATCCATGGATGAGGATGAAAGAAAGTGCTTGAAAAGTCCGCGGCACCTTACCAGGAAGGCTCCTTCAGTGCAGGAAGATGTGGAGAATGCTCCCTGTGAACTCTGTGGGCTAACAATCACCGAAGAAGATTTGTCCTCTCATTATTTATCCAAACACATAGAAAATATATGTGCTTGTGGCAAGTGTGGTCAAATACTGGTCAAAGGCAAGCAGCTACAGGACCATGCGCAGACCTGTGGAGAGCCCCAGGATCTGACCATGAACGGTATCAGAAATTCTGAGGAGAAAATGGACTTAGAAGAAAACCCCGAGGAGCAGTCAGAAATAAGGGACATGATGTTTGCAGAGATGCTAGAGGACTTCAGGGACAGTCATTTCCAAATGAACAGTCTTCAAAAAAAACAGTTATTCAAACATTCTGCCTGTCCTTTCCGATGCCCTAATTGCGGTCAGCGTTTTGAAACTGAAAACCTAGTGGTTGAACATATGTCAAACTGCCTGGAGCAAGATCTGTTCAAGAACTCCATGATGGAAGAGAACGAGAGGGATCACAGACGTAAGCATTTCTGCAATCTTTGTGGGAAAGGATTTTATCAGCGTTGCCACTTGCGGGAACACTATACCGTTCATACCAAGGAAAAACAGTTTGTTTGTCAGACATGTGGGAAGCAGTTCTTAAGAGAGCGCCAGTTGCGGCTCCACAATGATATGCACAAAGGCATGGCCAGGTATGTCTGTTCCATTTGTGATCAAGGAAACTTCCGAAAACATGACCATGTACGGCATATGATATCTCACTTATCAGCTGGAGAGACTATATGCCAGGTCTGCTTTCAGATATTCCCAAATAATGAGCAACTGGAGCAGCACATGGATGTTCATCTGTATACATGTGGAGTATGTGGAGCAAAATTTAATTTGAGGAAAGATATGAGATCTCACTATAATGCCAAGCATTTGAAAAGAACATAAGCGTAAGCATACTGTTAAAGCATTAAGCTGTCAGCAAAGAGAACACCAAAGCAAGGCATACAGTATAGTAGACAAAAAATTGAAAAAGAAAAAAAAAATTGAAAATAAATCTCTTTTTTATTATTTTTTTTAAGACCCTCCTAACCATAGGTGTCTATCTAGGCTCATTAAGTATATAGCTTTGAAAAGCATCATGTGTTTAATTATTACATTTTCACTGTTTCCTAATATCAGTTTCTGTTCTTAATTTTATTGTTTTACTAAGTAGATATACAAATCATTATTTTTAAACTGTAGATTAAAAGCACAATGTTACCCCTTCACTGACTGCTATTAAACAGTTCTCGGATCCATGTCCGTAAGATGAGTGCTTTAATATTTCCACGTGTTGTTTCTTCATGTGAAATTTTTAGATCACAGCGATTAATGTGGAAGAGCGTAATTGTTCGTAATCCCCAAATTAATTTTCCAAATGAAAAAAACACCCTGTGCCAAGAAATAATCCTTTGCTGTCTGACTCTGCTGTAGGAGCAGAGCTGGCCGTCCTGGTCCTCTGCTTCTTGGCTTCGTTGGAATGTGCATCCCAGGGGGGAGAGCACGTAGGCTCGGTTAAAACTTTGCAGACTTGGACCGATGTGCGCAAAGGGGAAGGGAGTTAATGACTCTGGACATAACTGAGGGGTTCTCAGCAGAGTGGTCATTTTCCAGACTTGAAGTCCTAGCAGAACTGTACGACTGACGTTGGCCCTTTGCTTTCTGTCTGTACCTACGCGGGTATATATAACCTGCTTATCCCAATGCACGCGAGTGGCCGTGGAGGATTGCTAGGAATGCAGAATGGCGCTGTGCATTGAAGACTGCATTTCTCAGCCTAGCTGTAAACAGTGCCTTGCTGCTTGTGTTGGAAAGTTAAAAGTGGGATGGGAGTGATGATAGTCCCATTGCTTGGGTGGGGAGGGAGAGGGGGAGCGCGGCTCATGTGAACCTTAGATCTTTTTTCTTTTGTTTCTTGTTTTCATGATACTTTCTGAATGTTCGTTTTTCAACAAGAATATAACAAGAAAAGACTGCAGAGTTTGCTTAATAAATGTACAGACATTTTATGCCTTTTAAGATTCCTTTCTGATTCTAGTATAGCCCTAATCTGTGTAGCTTGTCTCTTAATTTAATTGAATTTAAAAATCCTACTGTCAGCTGACATCAGTTCAGTGAGGCAGCTTTGTCTTTGAGAGAACGACTGGCTTTGACTCTAGGCACCAGATGTCTAAATGTTTGTTAAGTGCATGATTTTTAATGGGGGGAGGAAACTATTAAAAAATAAAACCTAGCAGTACCGTCTCCCAGCAGATCTCACTTTAACAAGGAGGGCAGTAATGCCATTTCCCACTGAGCCATGGAAGGAGGAAAGCAATTTACATCAGCAATTAAGGCAGTTGGATTCAATGATTGTTGTAGGTCCCTTCCCACTGCAATGTTCTGTTCTATTCCTATTCCTATTCCTATTCCTATTCCTATTCCTATTCCTATTCCTGTTCCTGTTCCTGTTCCTGTTCCTATTCCTATTCCTATCACCTCGCACACCACTGCTGGGGTTGAGAATAGGAGCCAGGAGCTGAGGGTCTGGTCCAGGGCTTTCACATGTTTGTCACTGTCGTAGTTGAGTTTTGATCCCTTGCTGTTTCTTGGGGATTACGAAGGGTATCGAGCCCTGATGTTAGACTAGAGAAATTAATACAGTTCAGAATCTCCACTATAACTATTTAAATTAGTGTGGGTTGCCTTGCACTTACTCAGTCTTAAATGTGCATTAGAATTTCTCTTGGTTGGTAGACGCGTGCACTTCTGCAGTGATGGAGAAGGACCCTGCCACCAGAGCTCCGTCCTGAGCCAGCAGCTTCGGGTGCAGTTCGGGCCATCGGCATTTTGCTGTAACTGCTCAGTCCTGTGTTTTCTTGTATGATGCTGAAGCCAGCCATGTCCTGAATAACACTGGGGCCAAAAAGACCATGGACGTGAATGCACTCTTATCATTTCAGTTGATTCTGAGCTTTTCCCTTCTTAGGATTTATTCCACGTTTCCCATCCCAAGCTAGGCTGAGGCTTAGTGTGTAAGAGTTCAAAGACGAAGCGGGATGGGTATTTTAACGCTTTTCAGCACTGGAATCAGTGGTAAGGTGATTTTAAGACTCTTAAAGACAAAATATTTAATTACAGTGATCGTCTTGGAGAGGAAGTAGTTAGTCAAGTGCTGTAGTGGAAGAGCTGGTAGGGCTAATACACTGCACAGCAATTCTCTGACATGCAGGTTATCCCGTATGGTATCGGCTATGGCTGGGCTGGGACAAGCGGCCAAGGGAAGAGAGGGAGAACTGGAGGGTGCTGGGGGAGTTGACAGAAGAGTCATGTGGCGCTGGGGAAGTGGGAAGGCAGAGTGGGAGAGGAAGCATGGACAAAAGCTGGGTGGTCAGGATTAGAGCCATGCAGTGGGAAGCAAATCCCAAAGGTGGCATGGAGGGGGCGGCTGGAGGAGTGGATAAAATGTCCTGTGAGAGGGGAGTGAGAATGACTCAGCTTGGCTGGTGATTAGCTCAGGACAGCACAAGCTCAGAGCGCGGACTGCGTACCGAGCAGAGCCAGCCCCTGCACTGGAAGGACTGCGGTGGCACAGCAAAGCCTAGATTAAAGACCTGGTTGAAAAGTAGGAGGTGACCTCTGTGAACTAAGAGATCATTCCTGAATACAGCGAAGGGCTAAGGGTAATTTGTGGAGACTTGTGCTGAGGGGTCAGGAGCTCTTGTTTACAATGAATTTGTCTGAACTTGACCCAAAAAAGTTTCACAAAAAAAGTTACTTCCTAGTGTAAGTAGACCTGCCAACTGCAGAAGTAAGATGGAGGAACTGGGCATGATGGTATTTACGTGTACTATCTAACTTTGTAAACACCCTGGAATACTCTTTGTTATTCGATTATAAGCTGTGTTGCAGTAGTCTTTCAAAGGAAGGTTTGTTAAACCTTTCCAACTGAATTTGAATTGATGTTTTTTCCTGTTCTTGTGAAACAAAACCCAGTGCCTTGGAGTTCATGTGTATGAATGTCCAGACCAAGGCTCAAAAAGAGCATAAATTGCGCTGCCGGGGAGATTAAGAGTGGATCTACTTGTATGTAGGCAGAGAAATCCAGAATGACTGAAGTAGCCTGAAAAGTTATCAAGGAGAGTATAGGAGAACAAATCAAAGGTACTAAGGCATAAACAAGACAGCCTGGTTTGCAAGCAGGTAGGAAGAGTGTTTATGGTGAGGTGAAAAAGCATGCAGGGGAGCAGCCTGGGACTGTTGAAGACAAGGCCTGGAGTGACAGGAGGAATTTGGCTGCTGTGAACGGGGAGAAGGGGTGGGTGCCAAGGCAGCCTGGGGCTGGTTGCTCCTAGGGACAGGTGTGTTCTCCCCAGAATGCGACAACATTTCACAGAATGAAATTAGGTGTTTCAGGCCTCCTACTGTGATAAAAATTACTTAACTGTGGAGACTGAATGAAAGCAGACCTGAAAAAAAACAATTGGAGTTACAACATCCTAGAAGTCTTGCTATTACTTGAAAGACAGTGAAGGGGAAATACAGTTTTTTCATTTAGAGTTCTGTTTCCTCTAACAAATTTGTACTTCTCAGTCATCATAACATAGTTCCTTTGCATCTCCTTCCTATGCTACATGGACTGTTAAGAGTGCAAAAGCACTTAAGGATCCTTGAGAATGGAGGTGTAAGTGTATCACATTGCACAAGGTGTAGCCAGAAAGAAAAGACTTGCTGGATGATCTGACTTAAATTTAAGTGATTTGCTATTCTTATTTTTGGAGGAGCTCTCTCTGTTCTGTTCTTTTCCTCATTTTGGCAGTGGTGTCGGCTGCGACCCTGAAAATAATTTCTAAGTAGCCAGCCTAGCTCTCAGCTTTCAGGATTTACTTCAAGTTTAAAAACAGAATTCATGAAGGCCTGGAATGAGCTTTAAAACACCACAAAAGCTGTTGAGCTTCTTTTTCAGTTTCAGAGGAGATGTTTCAAACATTAATATATAAAATATATGTATCACAGAATGGTTTGGGTTGGAAAGGACCTTAAAGATCATCTAGTTCAGTCCCCCTGCCCTGGGCAGGGACACCTCCCACTAGACCAGGCTGCTCAGAGCCCAGTGCTTATTGACAACTTGTTAGTTCAAAGAGTGTAAGTGTATAATGATATTCCTAGCCAACAGGTCTGTGGAGTAATCTTGATTTGAATAGAATATCACAGAATTCTGAGAATTTATGCTGTTATTAGGGGATTTCTCCATTTAATATTTTCAGTTAATGGAGAAATTACAATTCAGCATATTTTTTATTCAAAGCTGAAGATAGAAAATGTACTGCCCTGGAGAGTAAAGTAAAATATATTGGTTTAGAAGTGAATACTTTGACTACGCTATTGTATTTGAACACAGTTGTGCTAAACCATCAAGAGTATCTCAGCTGTTGCTGAGGAAGTTTGCTCCTGGAGGCAGTGCCACCTTGAGCCCTGGCAGCCTCTTCCTCCTCCCTGCCTAGTTTCAGCTGTCATAGCCCATGTGTGCCACCCTCTCCATTGTCAAAAAGCATGTGTTTATGTAGCTTTACAATGGACTGAATCAAACAACGGGCATTTTTTTAATTCCCTGTGGAATGATTTTTTGGTGGTATCAGTTCCTTACTGTGCTCCTCCCTCCAGCTCTATGTCAAATCTTGTGCTAGCACAACAGAAAGGGTGGTGTGAGGGGAGAGATGTGCGGGTGGGAGGGGGCTCGTTTGCTTTAATGAGCGGTGCCAGAACTCAAAGCACATCCCGAGCGTAACTTGGTCTCCATCTCCCCAAGCATCCTCATGGAAGCTGAACTCTTACATTCGTCTCCTATTTCCTGATAAGGAAAAAAGGCAGCCCAGCCTCTTACATACAAATGAGACACATCTATGCTATCTGCCCTCTTTATGAGAACTGGAAACCTTCCTGCACTCGGCTCACCCCTCAAATATGCTCTGGAGTTTTCTTAGTCTTTCTTGAAACAGGCTACGTAGCGCTCCACGCCACTGGGTTCACGCGGTTGGCCTGGCCCAAAGCCAGGAACAAGCTGGGCCCCTTGTCCAGCCAGACACCGGGAATGGTTCCCACCTTCCTCTGGTCTCCATGCCCTCCAGCTGCCCACACGCTCGGCAGCTGGGCCTCCGCTCCCCTGCTGGCCTCTGCCACTCGCCGCTCACAACGTGGGCTTTTCTGGGTGTTGTGACAAAGGGAGACAGTCGTCTCATTTTTGGTCTAGTAGTGAAAGCTCGGGATAGTTTCTTGCGTAAGTTAAGGAGATGCTGGCACTATCTGTTACTATCCCTGTGTGCCTGCTTTTGACTTTTAAATGCTTCCTAATCTGAAAGGGTTAAAAATCAAATATTCTGGCTTTCAGAATTCTCAGTTGGTTTGATGCTTGTCACAGACTTACAGACTTACAAGATGAAGCGTGACTAATTTGACTTTATAAAAGTCTGCTGAAGGCTAGAAATTCGGAACATGTTTTTAAAAGCTGACATTTCTGTAGTTCTCAGCTATAAACCAGTTTTCTGTGTTTTCTTCCAACTTCCAAAAAACTCCTAAAATATTGCTGTGCGGTGTATTCTTGAGACATGTTAGTAGGCTGAGATTTTGTAGGGGGAAGATGCCAAAAAACGGGACATGTTTTATAAATCAAGTGTCTTCTGCCACTTTTACAGTCACTTCTACGATTCTGGAATTAATTGTGTTTTTATTTTATTCTTTCATGCAGAAAGACAAATCTTAATTTGTTACAGGGCAACACAGCTCATGACTTTGGAGCCAGTTCATCATGACTATAAATATTCAGCCCTGAAACAAACAGCCCATGTTCCTTTTCATGTACTTGTATGACCGGTGCCAACTTTACAAGATAAATGCTATCAGATCTTTCTTTGGGTCATTTTTGTGCTCAAATGTCTTGTAGGGTTTTTTTATTTCAGTCATAGGAAAACAATATTGTGCATCGTGCTTCAGAGAAACTGTTTTCAGTGATTTGTGCACATCCCCCATAAAAAGTAGTTGAAAATAGGTTTTTAAAGTTTCATATTAAGGTATTCAAGAGAAGATAACAAAATTATGAGATGAAATCAGCAGATAGTCCAAGGCGAGATTTTTTTACCTGTCCATTTGTTTTGCGTAGCTAGGATAGCACAGCTCACCCCAAGGAGCTAGAATTTCAGAAGTGGTCAGTATCTTTGATTCTCTTGCAAGAAAATGCAACAGTTTAATCCTTTCCCGTGCCTTTTGTCATACTAGAACCATAGTAAATCTTCCTGCAGCTACAACCACAAAAACAATGCTGCATCTAGCATCTCCTATGGGAGAAAAAAACCTTAGCCCTTTCAGAGCTGCTCAAGAACATCCCCCTCTGACGAAGTCCCAGTGCTGCTATTGTTTGTACTCAAACTGAACTGTGATTTACATCAATGAGATTTTGGGGTATACTCTTTTTTGTGGTTGCAAATAAGAGAAGATCTCAGATAAGTATGTCTCGTAGTTCTGTAGACATCCCAAGACTCCTGACAGGGTATAAGACGACAGCATTCCTTGAAGGCCTCCAGATCCTGGAAGCTGCGTGGATTATGGTAAATCCACTGGAAATCAGAACTCTACAGATCCTTGGTTTCTCAACCTGTTTGTCAGGCAAAGTGCCGCCAGTGTCAGCAATTGCCAAGGTCTCTGCAGCAGCAGCATTGCCAACGTGAAAGATGCAAAAATCAGTCTTTCCCCAACTCTTCTCCCCCATCTCCCCTGATAACAAGGTTGCTATTTTAAAAATTCATCCTTTTGGCTCTTCTGTTTGCCTTGTTTTTTTGAAATGGGAAGATGTGCTTTCTTCCTGTTCTAAAGCAATGACTAGGGCTAACAACTTGCCTTTGTTTAATAGCTCTCACATATTCAACCTACACAACTCAGTAATACCTATTTTCTCCTTTTTTAGGTAACCATCCCGCTGCATTGGGGATGGTCACCAGAGGGACTTCTGCTTCTGACTCCCCAGAAAATGAATGGGAGATGTAATATAATGTCCTTCTCTCCATGGCAAAAGCCCCAAGACCATGAAAGTTTGTGGAAATGCAGATACACTGGCTAAAAATAGAGTTTGCTGAATACCATAGATTACTTTTGGTTTTGGCAATAGATACACCAGACTTCTGGTATCGGTTATGCTCCTTTCTTTTACACAAGCCATCGCAGAGCATTTATTTAGGGTGCTAAAGATGCTGCCTCTGTTTGCTCCTTGTCTATGGAGTTCCTACTGGTACCTACTGGGAGAGAGTCCCAAATACTAAACTACTGAGGTTCTGGTTTCTATCCATTGGTTATTCAATAATTTATACAAAATGGAAACATTTTAAGAGATGAAATCTAAAACATGCCTCCTTTAGGAAAAGGATAGATAGAGTAGTATTGTAGAAGGAGGAAATACAGGATAGGATTCCTTGGAACTGATGAAGAAATTGTCTTAGCATGTCCCACAGCCCAGGAGAGAGAGCTCAGATCTCTGAGCTGCACTGCTATCGAGTAGATTAAATATAATTTGTGTACACTGCTGTAAAACATGACACTGGCACAGTCTGCATGCCTGGAAGTATGAGGATTAGCCCCACCTAGTCTGCTTTCAGAAGGGGTTGTGTTTCACTTAGATTTTACTGCTGTTGCTAACACGGTCAGTTCTGCCAGAAAAGACAGAGGTTCTGATGAACAGTAACTTAAAAACTGAAAAATAAGTCAATTGACTTATAATTAAGACACGAAAAATCTTTATAGTAATTGTTACGATTCTTTCAGCCTTAGTTTGTTGTGCAAAGGGTTAAGTAGTTCAAAGGCAGTTTCCTTTGGAGAATGTTTATTTGATCAAGTTCTGTGTGGCTTAGACCCCAAACAGAAATACTAGCTTCAAACAGAGCGCTACTATGAAAGTAGGAATAGTCCGTGGCCTTCCAGACCTCACAAGCTATGTTGGTTTGTTACACAGAGTCAAAACAAAGATGTCCCTTAAAACATATATACATTAGCTCAGTGTATTTCACACACCACAATCTTTTATCTCAGATCTGCTTTTCTCCCCAGTCGCTGGGGCTGTGCCAAAGTCACCGAGATCCTGGATGAACTGCAGACTTCTCAGTAAAAATCATATATCGTGTGATTGGACTGTCCAAGCTGATGATCTAAGTGATCATTAGAGAATAGGCTTTGAGCGCTACTGCTCCTATTTATTAAGCTTGAAGTAATACATCCTTTGGATTTTTAAACGGTGCTTATCTTTGCTTCTTGATTCCCTTTACGCTGCAGAAAGCAGGGTGAGGAAGAACCCAGCGGGTGCTTCTCTTTTTAGTGGAGCCTGGAAGATCTTTTTTGCTGGGGGGTGTTGGTTTTTTGTTTTTTCAGGTCCTTAGCTGTCTGAATCTTCAGACTTCTTATAAATGCGCTAAGCATTAAAAAAGCATTATTAATACATGATGAGATAGGCCAAGTTCAACCACTTAATGTGACAGTCAAAGCCATGCAGATGCTATTAGTACAGGAACCTGATACCGTGCCAAATCTGGAGAGTTATCTTTGATCTATCTCCAGATCCTCCTTTTATTTGTAAACGTCCAGCTAATCACAGACTTCCTCTGACTTTTATGAAGTGGAAAAAACTGCATCCTTTGTAACATCTCCGAAGTGCTTTAACTTTGCAGATGTTCATGGATTTGTGTGACCGGGAGGTATGAGCCCCATCTGGTGGCTAACTGGAAACATGCATATTTCTATTTAAAAAGCTCAAACGTTTCCATAGTTGAGCAGAGTTCACTGTGTGAAGAGTGAAGCAGATCCTCTTGCAGCTGTGCATTCCTAAGACAACTTCTGTTTTTAGGGTAGCTAGAGGATTTCAGAGTCTGGGAGGAGGGTGCAACATTTTACCTCTAATCTAGCTTACTGTGGGCTAAAAGCTATTTACCAGTGCCAGCAGTTCTCTGGTGTTCACAGTTCTGTATGTACACCACACCACCACAGTTGGCACTGATTAACAGTATTTTTGGAGTCTCATCGGAAAAATGTAATTTAATATTCACAGGCACACTCAGAGGTGGTCCCGCACAGCACAGTCAGTGTATTTGAGGGTGGTGGTGTAAAGAAGCTCAGTCATGCCGCGTGAGCTGTGTGTGATCTGAATTAACAGACATCTTTGACTGTAAAATGCAGGCCGGCATCTTAATAAACAGCAATGTTAAACACTGATGTTGCCTGGGGAAAAATAATGTTCACAGGCATGCTGTAGTTAGAGTACCTTTTTTTCTCTTTTTTAGTTTACAAACAAAAAAAGGGATTTCCTGACCTTTGAGCTAGTCAAATAAGAGCTGCGTTGAGATAACAGCATCAGTCCAATGAAATCCCCTCCAGGATTCCAAGAATGTATTAGGTAGACTCATGGATTTGCTGCCAGAACCAGCAGTACTTTGAAGCTAGGAGTTTGCCCAAGACTTGCCTCCCCATGTTCACATCGCCCTCCTGGCACGGAACAAAAGCCATTTGTCCCTGATTGCTGTTTTGCCCTCTGTCAAGTATGTGACATGGCACAGAGGGCAGGTATCATATACAGACAATTCTGGGCCTGGCATATGCTGTGAGGGCCTGGCCACATGTCACTCGGGGCATCCTGTAATGCACACTGAAGTGTGAAGCACCACTGTCAAGGCTTTCCTCTCAAAGGTGTGCCAGGAAATTCAGCTGTGAGCTGGCCTTGAGGATGCTGTAGCAGGTAAGTAGTGCAGCCAGCTGATACACCTGGCTTCACGCGCAGTCTTGAAGCCTTTCCTGCTCTGCAGTGTAGACACAACCGCTTGGTCCAGGGCTGCCATCATGTGCATAGAAACATCAAGTGCAAATTAGCCATTGGTACAATGCGATTTACGTATCCAGGGAAAGAAGTCAGTGTACCAAGAAAAAAACAACCCGGAAGATTGTCTTTAAAAGTTACATCCACATGTTTCCAATTTCTTGACTGTTCATATTGGATACAAAGCTGCTCCTGTTCGTCATTTTGTCATGAATTAGTTAAGTCAAAAGAGACAGGAATTGTAAATATTTATATAGTTTATCTGCATTTAACCTAAAATAAGAATTTAGGAAGGGGGGTTAAGAAAACCTGTAACAGTTACCTCTGAGTTAGGCAAGACAAAAACAAACCACACACAAAAAAACCCAAACAGAGGCAAATATGAAGCAGTAAGAAGTATTCCAGGGTGGGGGTGATCCAAGCTATGTGAAGTCTGAGCTGAGGGGAAATAATACTCATGCAATTTTTTGTGCTTCCACTAAGCCAAGCCATAAACCACTGCTGGAAAGTAACACATACAGTATTAAAAATAACTTCTGGGAGGCTTGGGAAGTGAAGTTTTTCTTCAGGAAATCTTTAGCTGTTTTGAAAATGGAAGGCGAAGGAGAAAGAAACAAAAGTTTCTGAAAGAGGATCAAAACGTTGAGGTGAACTTGTGTTTTGGTGGTGTAGAGGTTGAAGGAAATGAACCGTATGGCTTTTAAACAGAGTTCCTGACTCTAGTGGGTGCTCTGAGTATAACTGAAGGATGGGTATTTAGAGCAAAACCACACCATAGTGAGGTGGGAGGGACCACATCATGCTATCAAATACAGTACTGGAGTGTGGGCTTCTGACTTTTAATATTTTTCTTGCATTTCTTTTCTGCATGGCAGTAGTGAAATAGGGACTTCTAAGCTTCTGACCAACTGAGAGAACCAGGTTTGAAGAAGACATGAGGAAGAACTGGTCGGCAAAAGATTTCATAAAAACTCAGAACCGCGTGTGCCAGATCTGAAATGGCACCACCTTTGCTTTTTTTGACATACTGCAGCAATCGCAAAAGGCACCAAAGCAGTCAAATTAGAACATGCAGTAAAAGTTGTCTTGGACTCTTCTCTGTATTATAAAACTTACTTACTTGTGACTATTACTTACATCTGTTAAAAACAAATTTGAAGTCTCCTTTCATGGAGCAGACAGCCAAAAGCGGCAGATGCCAGATGTTAAGGGCTGCACTGAAATGAGTTTGCAGGATTTGCCATTCATGTGCTGGAGTGCACCTTTTCTGAAATGAGGCTTCTTAGAATTCCTGTCAAAAACTGTTTAGATTTTTTAGTTAAACATAAGAAGTGTATAATCATGAACCGAAACGTATGTATTTTCAGACAGTTACAATGCTAAACTATCAAGTGTTAAAAAAAAAAGGAAAAAATATTTAATCCGGAGTACAAAGTGGAAAAAAAATCTAAAAAACTGAGGACAGAGGGTCCCTGAGGAAGGACAGGATGGTGAGAAAGATCCAGCTGACCCAGTTCCCCCTGCTGCCATGATCATCATTTGCAAGCTGAAGAGGACCTTCCATGGAGCACAGTGCTTGTATGTGGAGAGTAAAGAAACCGTGCTCTGGTCTTATTACAAGAATGGGGGAAAAATTATACCAACAAGGAGATGAGTAAATGTGAAACAATCTTCACAGGGCACAGGGTGCACCTTGTACTGGATCTAAGCCTTGCAAAAGCTGGCTTGAAGAGGAGAATCAGGCATTCGTGTTCAGATTTGAGCATTTTAGGAATCCCAATGTTTCCAGCTAAATTAATGAGGGGAAAAAAACCTAACCAAAAAACCAAGAAGGCAGTAAATGTTTCAAATTAGGGCCAGCATGGATTAAAAAAATATTAATTTCTTTTGCTTCGCCAGACAACAGTGGGTCAGCTTGAGACATGTAAGCAGACTAAACATGCTGATCTATATTCTGCTGTAGTTATGCATCATGCTAATTCTA
Organism: Rhinoptilus africanus; assembly: GCA_013400135.1. Classification (NCBI taxonomy): domain Eukaryota; kingdom Metazoa; phylum Chordata; class Aves; order Charadriiformes; family Glareolidae; genus Rhinoptilus; species Rhinoptilus africanus. The sequence continues at coordinate 533,982 of VXBO01012813.1, forward strand.
TTCATTACTATAAAAGGATGTTTCATTGTTCAGTATAACTGTTATCTCCAGAAGAGTCTGTCTATAATTTTATTTATAGTTGGCATCATTTTCATTACTGTTGTTATGAAGTGTGTAAAATACTGTCTGTATTGCAGCTTGTATAGGGTATGTGTCTGTGCTTGCTTTACTCCTTTTGAGTTTTATAAAGTTGCTATACAAATGCAAGAAAAGATGTTCAGATATCTTTGAATGTAGTTGCTTAATCTAATTATATAGCCCCAAACATTTCAGCATATGGATGTTGAAGGCATTGGCTCTATTAACACATAACACCTTAACTATTAATATAGGCATTTTAAAAGCCTTCAGTGCAATATTGAAATGCCGACACTTTCTGTCCCAGTGGCTGTGCTGGAGCAAAGGGGAAGATGGGGACTCCAGAGGGAGAAGGCACAATATAGCTGGGAAATCTAATAGAAAATGTGATGTTGTTTCCATAGAGAACAGGAAGGGCCTTCGTGGTAGAACCACCACGAAGCAGAGGAGAGAAAGGAAATATGTTCATAGCATCACCTAAAGATAGGCCTTCAACAGTATACTAAGCGTAGGACATCTAGAACAGGCTGTGACTGTTCTGTAACTTAGCAATTATTTGTAGTCTATGTAGAGTATTAATGAAGACATTCCAGGTTAGTTTTCATCACCTTTAAAGCTTATTCTGTGATTTTATAAAGTATCTTTAATAAAATATGCTTACAAATCTGCTTATTATTCTCATTTAATTCCATCTTATACCTGAGTTAAAACAGTCCTGGCAACAGGGTGAAGTTCCAGTTATCACCTGCTTCGTCTGCTCCTGTGTTTTTCCCATCCACCTAAGAATGACAAGAGGAAAAACTGAGATGAGTAAAAAATGATCATAGGAATGAGAAATAAGAAAAATTACTGCTACAGTTCAATTATAAAAATTCTTCACACTAAGCATTTAAGTGAATCTGAAAGCTTAATCAAATTATATCTTGAGTATGAAGTATTGGTCTTAGCCTGTGTTAACAGTACACCATTTCCCTTGTTTAAGACTAACCATCATTTTCCATCTTTACAGTTACTGCCAATAATTACAGTATGTTGTTTAACCCCATTCATAGCAGTTCTAGACAAAATTTTCTGTTTTTATTTATTCACCGCTGGACTATATAGAGTATCCTTTTAATACCTTCAAACAAGATCAAGAAGAGTTCAACTTCAAGAACACTAGAAGATAAGATTAGAATTCAAAATAATCCCATCAAGGTAAAGACATGATTTGAAAACATAAGATGTTATTTAATAGGAACAAGTGCAAGCTGGAAACATTAGCTGTGCAAGTAAAGGAACAGCTGCTTAATTCCTGTTGAAAAGAACAGATGTGTTATTTTGGCTCAAATTCTAAAAATGAGTCTGCAACATCATGCTGTTGCAAATAAAAGGAAAAAATTAAATGTCTAAACTGGAGTGTAATTTGCTCCTTCAGAACTGCTAAGGTGTGAGCTAGTAACATCTCCACTTTTGACCACGGCACTTGAAAAATAAGATACAAGTTGCATGCAGAGAATACAGGAGAAAGCAATGAGAATGTCTAGAAGCCAAGAAAACTTTGCCTTTGAGCACAGATTGAATGATTTTAGGTCATCTGAGAGAAGAGATAGAGGGAATACAGAATGATTTTCAGATGTATGTAAAAGCTGATTGCAAAGAAAAATGGAATACCGTTTTCTCAAATCCACAACTGATAGGAATAATAATTGCCTTAAATTGCAAGAAAAGGGATTTTGGTTAGACACAAAATGAGACTAAATGACCTACTGAGGTCCTTTTCTGATCCAATTCTATGATTACTTGCAAACTATCTGCTTTAAAGTCCCTTATTTATTCCTGTCAGTAGAGCTGGCAGTGGCTGCAAGGAAAGGAGACTGCAGTGGTAGGAAAGTAAAGAACCCCCTCAAATGCACAGCACACCAGTTTATCTAGTTAAGACTAGTGATACTAACCTCAGGTTTTAATCATTCCTCAGCAAACTGTTAGAAGTTTATGTAAATAAATATGCTTTTAAACCACTTAATTATAAAATAATTACTCCTTGAAACATCAAGCATCAGTTTAATCAGTGTTGACAACTTCTCTGATTTTATTGAGTCTAATCAATCTGAGGCAGCCTGTTTTCAGTTGTGAGATGGTGTAATCAGCTATTTTATTTATTATTTTTTAAAAAGCTCTGCAAATTACATGGAAAACCCTAAAAGTGTAATCTGAACATATGCTAAAGATTAAAAAGTCAGAAGGTGAATAAAGCCACGTGTGGTTTTTAAGCTCATAATTTTAAACCAGGTTTATAATTTTAGGAGATCTGACTCATTGTTTTTGAACTTTGGGTTTGGCAATACCAAATTTCTCTGCCCTGTATTCTGCTGTTCTGAATATTTCCACGTTACTGATCATGCATTTGGATAATTTGCCAAAAACATGTTATACTAATTTGCAGAACTTTATTTTGTCATCCACAAAAACAAAGGAACACTTATTTTAGAAAGATCATGTATTATAGCTGCCTTTCAAATCAACAAGGAGCATCTGTCTGCAAAAAGTGGGCGTACACAAAACCAAAGTAACACAAAAAAGTTACATTGCTTCTCCCACATACCCTACGATTTTTAACACAACAGCACCTTGTCAGAAGAATCTGTTGTCATTTCATACACTGGTAGCTCTTGTCTGAATTGCAGTTACTAGACATATATTCACAAATATAAACAAGATGAAGAATTTCAGGGATGAAAAGGTATTATGACAAAGTATTATTTGTTCTCAGAACAGCCATTGGCTAGACTTTTCTGAACTGTTTGCTGTATTATAAAACAATTCATTTATCTGCACCAATACAATCTGATTTATGCAATTTTCTGGATAGTTTTACTAGGAAAATGGATTATGAGGAAAATGCATACCAGAATTTAAGGTCTAAGATCTTCTGATTGTCAAACCTGAGCAGACCATGGCATTTCAACTTTATGATTTTACGTCTGATTGAACTGTGACTTGTGCTCACTACTATTGTTATACTACTTTGCCTTATGAAATATGTTGGGGGGAAAAAATCTTCCTTTTATCGAGATGAAGATAAGGGTTGAGTTCTCAGTTCTGCTCCAGGTACTGAGCTCTTGCTTCACTGAAGAAATCTAAATATCTTCATTTCTGGCTAGGTGGTGTAATGGAGAATAGCCTACAGCGTGTTACGTAACACGGCCAAACGGGAGACATGGGTGCATTATCGATCCTAAACGCAAATGAATGGATCAGAAAGAGGCCTCCTACTTCCAGAGGCACCGACGTGCTGTTCTGGGAATTACTATGAAAATACGGCTTACAGATTCAGGCTGGGGGAATAACAGCAAATGTTTTGTTAAAGGGAAAATCAAACTTGCACTGAAGTCCTCACCGTAAAACTCAGTCTTTAATTTCTGAACCAGTCTGTTCGGCTCACCTATAACATGACTGCATATGAAGCAACATGAAAGAAAATCATGTGTCTCTTCCTATATGAGAGGATGACTGCATAGATGAGTTGGTTCACAAATTGTGCTGCAAGTCTTGGAGAACTGCTGACAAAAAGCAGGCTTGTAATAGCTCTGCTGAGAAGAGAGAATAAGGTTAATGAGCTTTTAGATGTTGCTCCCTCTAGTTAGACCGGACTTCCTCTAAGGACATCAGTAAGAGATGAGAGACAATGGGAAGAACATCACGTGAAATTCTGATTAGGAACAAAACCTAAAAAGCAGCTCAGACTATGCATATCATTGTACAAGAAGAAAAAAAGCAGCTGCATGAAAAGAAATACTTCTGCAACAGGCTAAATGAAGTATTTGGTAGCCTGAGTCTACAGACCTTTTGATTTTTCCTGAGAATGGCCACAAGTGTGTCATTTACGCCATTAGCATTAAAAGGGTATGCTCTACATTCCTCCGGGATCTTTTCCCCAAATTTACTATAGCAAAACAATAATTCAAGTGATGAAATAAATAGGACTGAAGGAGTACTATCAGGGTAAGCAGTAATCCGGTCAATGCAAACACCTCTTTAGCAGGTTATCAGCACATCTGGGTATCAGCACAACCATAGCAGGGCCATACTCGTTATTGGGCCAAGGAAACCCCAAACAAGTTTTGTCTGGAGCTGTTGTACATATTTTGTGCCACGGCTGATAAAACGTATAGCTAAAAGCTTTGGGCCAAGTTAATGAAATGTCACTTCTGAGAAAACCTGTTTGATTACAACTACACTTAAATGAGATATCAAATTAATTTTGCTGCAAAGACTGCTTATTGTGCTAATCAATACTGTTGTGTTATTTCTTAGTCCATTTGTTCTCTCCATCTCTTGTTTCTGTACATATGTTTTTGAGGCAGGAATCCTCTTTTTACTCTGAAAGAACAGGGCCTGAGTTTGTACTGCAGCTAGCAAGATAGAGTTCTCATGCATTACTAGTGCTCCTAAGGGATAATCCTCACAAAGATACAAATAATAAATAACATCAGTTTTTCAGCTGAAACTGAATTTATCAACCAATTCTGTATTGCTCTGGCATTTCTCCCTGCTCCATAAGATGCCATCAACTGAATGAAGTAGCAGTGAATTACAGGATGAGATAGTTCTGTGATGAATCAGTCACTGGTCTAACTACAAGAGAAACTGACACCCTTCCCATCAAAGAAATATGCATACGGTATATATAGAGCAGCTCCTGTTGGAGGTAGGGAGAGCTGATGGTTTCCATTTTCCATTGACTTCTTTTGGATTTCTCCCACGTGAAGACTGGGATCTGTGGAAGAATAATAGTTATTTAAGCATGTACAATATTTACTGTCAGAAATTACAGCTCTTCCATTTCAAAACTATATACACACACACTACATGAAAGAGATGGAATCCCCATGTCTTGTAAAAAGACTTTGAAAAATACACTAATTGAAACAAGGATGTTTTTGAACAGGAGTTGGAGCATCTGTAATAACTGCGTGGACACGACTCATTCTGGGAAAAGCTGCAACAGGTATTTTCTGTAAGGACTGCTCTAGCGTAATGCTGAAGACTAGGGACAAAATTAATGAAAGATGCATACAGTAATGAAAGCATACAGTGTATTTAATCCTTCTCTCGTGTAACATGTGAAGCCTGTGGGTAGCAGACTTAGCCACGCTTTTAAAGATATCCAAAAGGAGCTACTCACTGAGCCTCTGAGGAAAAAAGATCTCAGCATGCTATTTTGCTCTCCTTACTAGAACTGGAATATTTTGAAGTGTTTGTCTCAAAGTAAGGAGGAATAATTTGGAGGAACCACAACAGATTTTCATGTTTAATATATTTTCATCAAAGCGCTTGCCTAGCTCCGAGTTAATAGCTCCACAGCTTTTGCTAAACGTAGGCGTGACGACATTTCACATTAGCACAGCAGCCAAAAATTTGGAGGCGTTTCAAGAATGGCCGTGACCGCGCAGACACAGGCAGCAGCAGCAGCAGGGGCCCCCCCCCAACCCCTCCCTGCTTCTTTCGGAGGGGAAAACCAGACGCCAGACCCTGCCTTCCGCGGCCGGGACGGGCCAGGCTTCCTACCGCCCGGGGACAACGGGCTCCCTGCCGGTGGGGGCGGCCGCGGCCCCGCCTGTCCCCCCCCGAGGGGAGCGCTGTCAGCCGGCCAACTTCAGCCAAAATAAGGCTAAAAACTGCCTCAGCCTCCGCTGCCCGTGGGACCTTCCCCCTGCCACAGGGTAGAATTTCCCCCTGCTCCAAAATTCTCCTCAGGATGGCGGCACCTCAGACCCGGGCGGGGGGGGCCCTGCCGGGCCAGGGGGAGGCTGGAAGGAGGGGGTGTGCGCGTGTCTGTGTGTGCGCGTGTCTGTGTGTGCGGGAAGGAGGGAGGGTTGAATTTCTGCCGCCTCGCGACCAAATAAGGGTAAATTCCCCACCGGGAGCTGCCACGCCACGCTGGGCCGAGCCGCCACCAGTCACGGACGCTGGGGGGCGTGCGCGGCCCCGCTCCCGCCGCGCCCCGCCGCTCGCCTCAGGGCCGCCCGCCTGACGGCCGCGCCCCGCCCCTCACCCCGCTGACGGGTTCCCATTGGAGGACGCTGATGTCAATCCCCGGCCTTGCGCCCAGCGTCCACTGGAACTTTCTAGCAGCGATTGGGGCGGGGGCGGGGCGAACGGGAAGCGCGCGTGGCGATTGGCCGAGGGCGGTGGCGTACGCTGGAAAGCCGAGACGGATCGGGAAAAAGCCAGGAAGAGGTATGGCCTGGCCGCCGTGAAGCGGGGAGGGTTGGGCTGGCGGGTGGGCTCCACGGCTCTGATTGGCCAGGAGGCAGGGGGCGGGGTGCTGTTGGGCGAGTGGCAGAGGCGATTGGCCGGTAGCGGCGGGCGGGCGGCTGGATTGGCCACCAGGGTTCTAGCAGGTTCCAGAAGGAGGCTGAGCGGCTATAAAGCCGGCGCGGGCGGCGGCGGGGCGGTAGATCGCACCGCGGGCAGCAGCGGGAGTGGGCGGCGGGAGAGGCTACTGAGAGGAACCCGTCATCATGTCTGGCAAAGGGCCGGCAATCGGCATTGACTTGGGCACCACGTACTCCTGCGTGGGTGTCTTCCAGCATGGCAAAGTGGAGATCATTGCCAACGACCAGGGCAACCGCACCACCCCCAGCTATGTGGCCTTCACTGATACCGAGCGCCTCATCGGGGATGCCGCCAAGAACCAGGTGGCTATGAACCCTACCAACACCATCTTCGATGCCAAGCGTCTCATCGGCCGCAAGTATGACGACCCCACGGTGCAGTCCGACATGAAACACTGGCCCTTCCGTGTGGTGAACGAGGGCGGCAAGCCCAAGGTGCAAGTGGAGTACAAGGGGGAGATGAAGACCTTCTTCCCAGAGGAGATCAGCTCTATGGTCCTTACCAAGATGAAGGAGATTGCTGAGGCCTATCTGGGGCGCAAGGTGCAGAATGCTGTCATCACGGTCCCTGCTTACTTCAATGACTCCCAGCGCCAGGCCACCAAAGATGCTGGCACCATCACTGGCCTTAATGTGATGCGTATTATCAACGAGCCCACAGCAGCCGCTATAGCCTATGGCTTGGACAAGAAAGGTACGCGGGCTGGAGAGAAGAACGTGCTCATCTTTGACTTGGGAGGGGGTACTTTCGATGTATCCATCCTTACCATTGAGGATGGCATCTTTGAGGTGAAGTCCACAGCTGGTGACACCCATCTGGGTGGGGAGGACTTTGACAACCGCATGGTGAACCATTTTGTGGAAGAATTCAAACGTAAGCACAAGCGTGACATTGCTGGCAACAAGCGAGCAGTGAGGCGGCTGCGTACAGCTTGTGAGAGGGCGAAGCGTACCCTCAGCTCTTCCACGCAAGCTAGCATTGAGATTGACTCCCTCTTCGAGGGCATTGACTTCTATACCTCCATAACTCGTGCCCGCTTTGAGGAGCTCAATGCTGATCTCTTCCGTGGCACCCTGGAGCCGGTGGAGAAGGCTCTGCGTGATGCCAAGCTAGACAAGGGCCAGATCCAGGAGATCGTGCTGGTGGGTGGCTCCACTCGTATCCCTAAGATCCAAAAGCTGCTACAGGACTTCTTCAATGGCAAAGAGCTCAACAAGAGTATCAACCCCGATGAGGCTGTTGCTTATGGGGCTGCCGTGCAAGCAGCCATCCTCATGGGAGACAAGTCTGAGAATGTGCAGGATCTGCTGCTGCTGGATGTCACCCCTCTGTCCCTGGGCATCGAGACTGCTGGTGGAGTGATGACGGCTCTCATCAAGCGCAACACCACCATTCCCACCAAACAAACTCAGACCTTCACCACCTACTCAGACAACCAGAGCAGTGTCCTGGTCCAGGTGTACGAGGGTGAGAGGGCCATGACAAAGGACAACAACTTGCTGGGCAAGTTTGACCTAACGGGCATCCCCCCGGCACCCCGTGGAGTCCCCCAGATCGAGGTTACTTTTGACATTGATGCTAATGGTATCCTGAACGTCAGCGCCGTGGACAAGAGCACGGGTAAGGAGAACAAGATCACCATCACCAACGACAAGGGTCGCCTTAGCAAGGATGACATTGATCGTATGGTGCAAGAGGCAGAAAAATACAAAGCAGAAGATGAAGCTAACCGGGATCGGGTGGCAGCCAAGAACTCCCTTGAGTCCTACACGTACAACATGAAGCAGACAGTGGAGGATGATAAACTGAAGGGAAAGATCAGTGACCAGGACAAGCAGAAGGTGCTCGACAAGTGCCGGGAGGTTGTCTCCTGGCTCGATCGCAACCAGATGGCTGAGAAGGAAGAGTACGAGCACAAGCAGAAAGAGCTGGAGAAACTCTGCAACCCGATTGTCACAAAGTTGTACCAGGGAGCTGGAGGGGCTGGGGCGGGTGGCTCCAGTGGCCCAACCATCGAAGAAGTAGATTAAAGAGGACTGAAGTAAAGACTGGTTTATGGACAGTCACTCTGTTCTTTGCTTTGTTGTTTGTTGTTTTTCCTAACGTTTAAGGAAAATGTCCTTGCCGATAACAGAGTTTGTTCTGTTGGGTGTGTATAAAGGCACATCTGTCAGCTTGGTTGTGATAAAAGGGAAGGCACGTCCTGCTTTGTAAGGTTAGTAATAGACAAGTTTTGTTAATTCAGATACAGCTGTTTGTATTCTGGTTGTTTGTCTCTGTTCAAGTGTCTCTTCTAAGGTAACCACTGTTGCAGTTGACAAGTTTCAAATTATGCATGGAAATCTTTACGGAAGTTTAAAAAAAAAAATGCCACATTTGGCCTCTGGAAGTTTTGGTAATAAATAAAAATATATTTAAAGCAGAAA
>VXBO01012813.1:542948-592160 GCA_013400135.1 Rhinoptilus africanus
GGGGGGGTGGCTATCAGACCCCAGAAGGGCGGGGTGAGCAGGAATGGGGTACTGTGACCACCAAGGGCTCGGTACCGGGGTGGCTTGCCCGAATGGAGCCCAGCCCCAGGGGTTAACTGGCTTCCCCTGGGAAAGGGGGGGTGTGGGTGTTGTGCACCCCAAGCCCTGCTCCCAGGGCTGCTGTTAGCAGGACCCCTGACGTGGCCGTGGTGGGGAAAAAGTTTCCCTGAGTTCAGGGGGGGAGTGGGGGGGGGAATGTTTTCTGGCAGGACCTGCTCTTCAGCTGGTGGCTTGGGCTGCGGCGGTGGGAATGCGGGGCGGCTTCTTGTGTTCCTGTCACGGAGATAAGAACAGCGGGGTAACAACTACAACAAACATAATCCCGCTTGGCCAGGCAGCTGGGCTTGATAAAATGGAGACCGGTTTGTGGGCAGCTCTGTAAATCGCTGAGTTATTCTTGGGTTGCTAGTATGCAAGCTGAGCTTTCAAAACTTTACTGAATGTCTTTTTTTCCCTTCCGAAGATGATCCAAAATACAGCTGCCAAGGACCCCGAGAGCCGGGAGTGCTGAGTAAGGTGCTGGGATGCCGAACTCGATAGAATAGGAAAAAATTGTAGTTGTTAAACTTGTCTGGCTTTACTACAAACCGTCTCCAGAGCTCTTTGTTTGTTTCAGAATGGAAAAAAAGGCCGTGTTTAGAGTCTGTGGAGCTGCAAGTTAATGAGCTGTAATGGAGGAGCCTGATGATATGCATGTTTTGGACTGGCTTGTCCTTTAAGGGAAAAAACCGCAGAGCAGTGGGCAGCTGAAGGGAATCGTCCGCCGTGTTTTTGTTCGGTCGCTCCTTAGTACGTGGGAGCGTCGGTGTGCTGGGAAATGGGGCAGGCGCTGCCCTGCTGGCTTGCCGCGCCGCAGACAACTTTTAGGACCCCAATTCCTTAAGCTTGTAGATGATCTATAAAAAAAAAAAAAAAGAAAATCTATAAAAATGTTTTGTGATGAGAGGGCAGACAAAAATAAACTTGTTTAGTATTGAATAATCAGCGGAGATGTGAAACGCTGGTCTATTACATTTCTTCTCGGCTGGTTTGCCAGGGCACCGGCTGCAGCTTTCTCTTTGCTGGCTTCAGAAAGGGGTTATAGTCGCCGTGGGGGAATGCAAGGCATGTAAAAAAGCTTATTTGATCAGATGTTGTTGCAAATGATTCCAAACCACTTCAAGTTTACTGAACGGTTTATAGGTAAGTGGCAGTGCCAGCGCAGGGAGACCTGAGGAGTCAATTACAGCGCGTTCAGCACCGGCCGCGTGCTCCAGTGAAACCTCGAAAGGCTGTTACCAGGCTGTGTGCTTTGGGTGTTCTTACACAGAGCGTTTTCCTGGCAATCAGCCTCTTGATTTCCAGGCTGTAATGTATTTAGGACCCCTGAGAATGAGAAGATACCATGACTTTTAAAATATTTTTCTCTAGGACCAAATATATAGGTTTACGAATAGCAGTAGCTTATCTGTAAGTGAAAAGTTGTTCCTGCAAAGTGCAATACTTTGTCAGAGACATTCTTCCTAACAGAAATCCCTCTACTACGGGATGACGGTAAGGATTAGGTAGCACCCACATTCATTGTAAATGTGGGATAACTATTTTTTCCATTCCCTGACTGGTAATTGCCCCTTGCCACATAGTTTCCTTTCCTTTCAGCCCTCAGTGTGCATTCCTCAGTGTCGCTTCCCAGTTATTAAACACAATTTTTTGCTGTTTTCCCCAAACGTCTACTTAAGTGTAGTGCAGAGCTAATGTACCTGAATGCACGCAGCAGGTAGTTTGTCACTGACAGCTTGCGCTGTCATCTGTCCTCAGCCTGTGCCCGTTTCAGCAGTGGGGCAGGCAGGGGGTAACACAGAAATGAAGTACCCATCCGGATGGTCAAAACACCCCAGGGGCTGAGGACATGAACAGGTTAGCACTGGAATAATTGTATTGTCTTTTTTTCCTAGGGAAGGGATATTTTTTAGTATGGAGACACCTAGACTGTGTGTGGGATATGTAAAGGATGAGGAACTTCTGCTGACTTACATGACTGGAAAAAGATTTGACGTTTCAAGGCACAAAGTAGTATTTCAAATACAAGAACAACCCCCCAAAATGCAAGAGGCAGGAAACCTGAAGGGCTCAGAGCTAGATTCCTTGCATTCATCCACTTAGTTTATAAAACAAAGAATAACTTTGCGTTGATTCTCAGTATATTGTACTTACTGTAGAGCGAACTCCGATCCTGTTAGTGGAAACATCACACTGACTCCAGTGGGTCTACGTTTTTTCCCCTGGTTTCTTAAAGAAATAAAGTAAATGTCAGAGGGGAAATTGCTGTTCCTCATTTGCAAATAGGTGTGTTTGGTGTGCACATGTCGTTCTGGGGAGTAGTTGGATGTTTCAAATGGATTTGGCAAAGCCAGGAAAATAATCTTGTCTAAAATCTGCAGTCTCATTGCTTCCACGCTCAGCGTCTCTCCTCCTTCGTTCTCTCCTGACTCCCAGGGAAAGCCACCTCCTTCTGTCAGAATCAGGGGCCTGGGTTTCTGGACTTCTCTTACCCTTCAACAGGGCTGGGGGAAAAGACCCAGCCGGTAGGAAGGACACAAAGTGGTTATGACTTTGTAGCACTTGTGTAACTGCGGTGCTAACTTTTGATGGCTCCTTAATATTCGCTGTTTGGGTTTATACGGATGGTATTATTTCCTATAGAGGAACACCCGTAGCATTAATACTGGAGAATTTAATCACCCAAATTAATCACCATTAAGCACCTTAGCACCTGGCTGCCGGCGCAGCCAGGTGTGCTGCAATGCAAAGCAAAGCAATGTGTCGCCCTGCGATTCCCCACCCTCTCTTTGCAGGGGAGAGAGAAGAGCCCCAAAAAGACAAAGCTGAAAGTATTACTGAAATAATGTGCCGTGTGAGAGCCCTCGGAGGGAGCTGAGGACAAGAGAGCTGTCTGAGGGCAACCCGCTCGGCAGCTGGGAAGCTGAGACGTGCGCGGGCAGGCTGTGTCCATCCAGCCGGCCGGTGACTCAGCCCGTGCCCTGCCACCACCAGAGCGCCCGTTTGAAGTTCTGCACAGAGGATTTAGCAGACAGGCTGCAGCCCTGCTCGTCCCCTTGTGATACCATCTTAAAGGCAGGAATGAATATATCCTGGCAGCCTGCCTTTTATCTCTCGGGAGACACCGCCTAGAGCCCTGCAGGCTGGGCAGCCTTTCTCTCAGGAGCTGCCTGTCATTTGTTTGAAAGGTTCTCCTTGAAGGTTTGGGGCACTGTGGGGCGCAGCCGAGGGGAGACAACTCTGAAGGAGATGTGGCACCTCAGGACTGCGCCATAAGTTTTGTCTTCCCCATTGCGAGCCACTCCTACAGGAACAGGAAGAAAAGGGAAAAGTGTTCAGGGAATTCACATTTCCAGTCTTGGCACTTACGTTAAATGCAAGGCATCATGTTAAAAAGCACACACGCCCAGCGTGCATACTTAATTTTAAAGTTCCTTTTTTCAGTCTTGTTAGTGTGTTGCAATGTAATAGCATTTCAAGGTCCACTTATTTAAAAAGCGTTCCACATTTCTCCTCCTTTGCCCTGTGACTGGCATGAGTTTCCCTTACCGTGTCCCTTTAGGAAGCGCCCAGTGGTCTAATCTCTGCCTGCGTCAGGGGCACTGTACCTTAGCACATGGGAATCCTGTGATATTAAACTGGCAAAGCATAGGGATGCTCTTACAGCAGCAAAATTATGTCTGTAGTTCTTCATCACAGGAAAGTTATCACCCCTCCCTACCCCACGGCGAAACAAGTTATGCTAGTAAAGCTTCTTTAGCACACCTATGTGGGTCAGGTATCACAGCTCTCCGCCACGCTCATCCTCATATTTATTCAGGCAGAAGCCTATAGCACAGACCTGCCTTTAGAGTAGATTTTGCTTGCAGCAGCGCGGTGATTATATAGTTGGGCAGGCCAGCATTTCCAGATGCAGCAGCATATTTCACTTCCACATATGAAACAGCGGTATTAAAAATGCCTGATCCACCCTTGCATGACCCATTTGCCTTTACTCTCTCCTGCATCAGTAGGGTGGAGACATAGACAGGCTGGTTCCTCTTGGCATCCCAGTAACAGCGCCAGCCAGGAATTTTAGAGAGGGGATAAATTTCCCTCTAAGAGGCAACATATTTTTGGTAGTCTTTCTTTTAAGGAAAACCAAGTGCAGTATAGGAAATTTTTGTTCCTTTTTCCTTGCTGAAGGTACTCCCTTCTACCATTTAGGAACTGGAATTTGTGTGTTGGCCTGTACACAAGTTGACAGGGGACTGTCTCATTCTGGACCAAGAAGCATGAGGTCATTCCTGCTCGTGCTTAGGTACAGCAGCACCTGTACCCTATCTGTTGGAGCAGTTCAAAATGTCACTGCTGCAAATGATTGCAGTTAAAAATCTATTTTGAATAGAATTAAGGAGGCAAAAACACTTCCAGGACTCCTAATGCTATGTATTTCAGCAAGACTATATAGAAAACCCCGTGGGTTTCGTTGGTCTCGGTTGCCTTGCTATTCGCTAACAAGCATCATGAAATATTTTCTAACTATCAATCCCCCCAAGAGCAGTTGCATGTTTGAACTGACAGTCACAGCTGAAAGCGGCATTTCTTTTTGCCAGGCTGTGTCTAGAAACATATACATACTTCTTTCAGAACCACGTTTATTTCTCATCTGGCAGACTCCTTATTTTCCTGCGGCGGAGCTCATTCACAACATGTTTGCAAACGTGCTAACACAGCCTGATGAAAGGCAACTGATGCTAGCAAGCCCTTAGTCCTAGCTGCGGCACTACAGGTGGAAGATAACTAAGCTAAAAACTCTCTGTAATAAACTAAAACCTAAAAATAAAGTTCTCTGCAACAATTACCTTCAAAGCTCACAGAATTGAATAGCGCTGTACTTTAATATTAAAGTACATCTATATTAAATTATCACCTTTTTTTCCCCCTCATTCTATAGCAGGGAGATGGTTATTATCCTACAGAAGAACTAGAAACTAGGCTATGCCAGTTTTTTTTAATCTCCATGGATTTTTGAGCATCTCAGATACAGAAACAAAACCGTATTTTTGAAAATGCCTACAGAGTATGAGGTTTATACTTCTGCCTTTCTGTTACAGGCGTGTTAATAACAAAAATTTGATTGTTAGGAGCACAAGGCAAATGCCTAGCTGCATGGAAAGAGCTGACAACTGCTAATGTTCTATAATCTCATCTGATAAAACCACGCAGAGGGAGTAATTGCACGAGGATTTCAGTAAAAGAATGTGCAGCTGGTTTTTCTGGCTCTCCAAAAGCAGCCTGCGGTGCGTAAGTGATGCGAGGCAATCGCTGCCTCCTGGTTTCCCTTAGACCTTCGCTCTGGACTCTGTAGCTAATTCTGCCTTTGCCTATCGAACACTTTCAGCCAGTTTAGCCCTGTGGATGCCGTCGCCACTGAACGTGGCAAGTGGCCAGGCCGCAGGGCTCTGAACCTAGGGCAAGGTTGGGGCTGGTGTCCCAGGAAGACGAGGACGTGAGGGGACACGACATCTCTCCAGAAGTTACAGTGCAGCTATCTAACTACTCTGGGCTATGGATGACCCAAGGGGTGGGACTGAAATGCGGCAGTGTTAACATGTGAAAACAGTGAACGTTGCTGAAAACTAAGAATTAGGAGCTTCAATTTTGCACAAATCTGAAGTGAAAAACCACACCAGTGCTCATAGTATTATGCCTAAGGACATTATTTATTCCATTCATATAGCATGATCCTGTTTTTAATGAGCAGGCAGAAGCACTTGGCAGGTAAATGGCGTAGTCATAGGCTAAGTATTAGCTACTGTGAAATTGAATTCTGTACTTGTGTGTCTAATACAAACAGTAGTGCATGCGCACAGAGTCTAATATTGCCAGAGAAACCAGGGCTGACATTTAACTGCCCCCAGGAAGAGAGGAGGAAATTAATACAGTGGGTATGGAAGAAGGAGACTCGACGCAGCAAGGAGAAACAAGAGGCAGAAAGGAGGTGAATGACTGGATGGTGAGTCAGTGATAGTTTTGTTGAGTTTATGCATGTGTTTGTTTTCTGGGTGTGATATCTGAATTAAACATTAGATATACCTAAAGAATGGATACATATGTGTACTGTTGGGCGTTCGCAGCTACTGGGACGCACATGGGCACGCAAACACCACAAGAAACAACATTAAAAGAAGCCTATTAAGGCTGCAAGGTCACTTGTTCAGAATTACGACCATCAGAGCAAGCCTATTTCTTCTTTCTTTGTGCTTATGCATCATAACCCAGTTTTTAATTACAGAGTAACAGGTTTTTTAAATTTTTTCTCCTCTGTAAGGCACCTGCCTCAGTCAGTGCACAAAATGGGCAGCGTATACTCTAAGAAAGTAATACTTCCCAGTTCAATATACACCTTATTTACTATGTTCTGTCCAGCCCCAGCTCTGGAGAAGAATTATCCCTTAGGATGTTGCCTGTGAATCTCATCACCATTGCATCTTGAATGCTTCACAACATTAAACATTTAGTTTTTACCCCTGACATGTGTATAATACCCACAGAGAGAAGGGGATTAAATAAAACACCAAAAGCCAAATGCCACCTATTATGGGGTCTTCTACTGGAAATGCCAAGGAACTGGTTTTTCAGAGAGATGAGTATTATACACTTCTTCAGCTCTTCAAAGTAGAGTTCCTGTTGGCTTTGGTCACAGCTGCGGGTACCTAGTCCTGCGTTTCAGACTGCCATGAAGCCAGGCCATTCCCTCAGAGAGAAAAGAACATGCAAATAATGGTCATTAGGGTTAAATGCGGGCTGGAGTGATTTGCCTGGCATTCCGTGACTGAAGCCCATATGGAAATCAGTTTCCCACGTAGCCTTCAACTGCTTCAACCATTACGCCTTAATTTCACTTCTTGTAATCTTCTGGCTCACTCATTTTATAGCTTGCAACTCTTGCAACAGCTGAAGCAGGGATCCAACAGACACTAGTCTCCTTTGATACACAGTGCCAGGCTTTTAAGGTTTTTTTTTCCAGACTTATACCCATTTGGGCCATCAGCACGAGTGGGATGTTTGATGCTCCCCTCCGCACCCTTAGCTCATGAAATACCTGGGCTGAGCTGGTCTCCTCCAGCAAGCGCTCGGTTAAAGGTAGTGCTGCATCTAAGCACCCCAAGTCTCTTGCTCTCATAACTCAGTCAGTCTCGGGGTTCCCCCTAACACTGTCGTCTCTCCTGGCCCCTGTGCTTGGCCAGAGCCAATTCTGTCCCACTGTCCAAAAATCCCTTCCAGATTTTCTTCATTTTCCCCTAGTTACCTGTTTGCTGCGCTGATTCCCAGGCCTTCCCTGCCTGCCTGGCCAGCTCTGTCTTTAGCTCTCACCCCAGTCTTTACATTCGCAGTTGTTCTCCCTGTTGGTAGTTCTCACTGTTAGTTTCTCCCCATCTTTCATCTGGTCTTTTTGTGCCAATATGCTCCCAATTCTAGTACAGCCAAAAGCTTGTTCCCCCTGTCTCCTGCGCCACGAGCACTAACAGAGGTGGTCCTGATTATCTGCAACATGTCCTTCACTTTTCCCAGTTCTTTTGATACAACTTTTACTAGAGCCAAGATGGGCTGATGGTCTCCTGAGGCTAATGACAGCCCCACTCTATAAAACTGAGTTGATGAGCCATCAGTTCCATACATCCCCCCGATGGGAAGCTATTTCTATACTGCTGCCCTGCTGCCGTGGGTGAGATTTGAGGTGGTTTCCAAACCTGCTTCTCTCATCCTCTTAAATATGTAACTTGGCTGCCAAGGCATAGATATGTACTTGGCAGCCTGCAATAGCAACTGCAAACACAGCGTACACAATACAATTGTCAAAAAAAAAAAAGAGCTAAAAAAAAGAGATGGGTGTAGAGAACAGAGCCAGAGCTGAATTTTCAGGCTGATTTGAGATTCCTGCTTAGCTACCCATGAACTGATTGTGTTTGCATGGATAAACCTGTAAAGGGTACCTACAGGAGAAAAGATGCAGTGTTTGTAAGGCTATGGAACTGGGGGAAGCTAGGGACATTTTTTTTCCCAACATTGTATTGTTCATGTTCATTGTTCTTCCATGTGGTTATGAACATCTCGGTGCTGCTTTCAGGAGTATTTTCCCTAGTTAGAAACTATTGCAAAAATGAAGGATGCCATCTTTAAGAGCTGAAAGCACAGGACATGTTCCTTCTGTCTGACTGAACCGACCTGTCTAAAAGTCTTAGGTCAGGTATTTTCGTCTCTTCAAAATACACGCTGGCCTAGTGCAGCTGTACTAGCAAAATTTGCCTAGATTGTGGCTGGTTTTTGCCTTATAGCTGACCTATCTATTGAGACATGTGGTCCTTCCCGTCCCCTTATCTTTTTCTACATCTCTGCTGGCCCTTCTCTGACTCCACCATGAAGTGATGTAAAATGCTAACTCAACAGAAAGTTTCTCATTTATTTTCGCTGGATTACTGTTTTTGACAGTTTAGGGAGCCGCCTTGCTGCGGGGACAGAGAAAATAAAGAATCAACACAAAGATAAATCGTGGGAGAACTTTAATGGGAGGAAGAATGCCTCTTCCATCAACAACCAGCTATTAGTCTGGCTTAGCTGTAACGTGAAACCTCACCCTTCAGGAGAACTTTACTTCTTTTGGGAAAAAGTGCTTTTATCAATACAACTTGTACCAATTTGGGGTGTGATCTAATCAGCACCAGTTATACATGTCACTGATCCACTGTGAATGATTAGGATGAGAGATTCTCTGCTTGCAAAAGCAAATGCTTGACAATATCCCAAAGATAAAAACCCCTCCCTCAAAATCATGCCCTTAAGTGACCTGTCTTAGCGTAAGGGAATTATTTCCAGGGGGAACTTGCAAATCTTGAGCTGATTGCTGGCATAGGGATCTAGGTCATGTCACAGACTTGTGACCTGGCAGATACATTTTTAAACCTTGCAAAGTCCCAAGCTAAAGCACGTTTAACATTCAGAGTGCTGTACAGACATCAGCGCCCATAACAGAGGGACCAGGTCCAGCTGCCTTCACTGCTGCCAGTCCTGGGCCAGTGACCAGGAAGACCTCTGCAGCTCCCGACCGTCAAAGAGCGCAGAAGCCCAAATGAGTGACTGTGGAGATGTTACCGCATGGAAAACACTTATTTTCTCTGTTTGGACTAAAATGTTACCCAGGGAAGCTGCTTAGCAGAGCTGGAAAGGGGCAGAGCCCACAGACTACGAGTCCCAGTCCACAGCGCAGACTGGAGGGGTATTTCCCTGCTGGGATCTGGGAACTGGGGTTGTTCAGCCTGGAGAAGAGGAGGCTGAGGGGAGCCCTCATCCCCCTCTACAGCTCCCTGAAAGGAGGGTGTAGAGAGATGGGGGCTGAGCTCTTCTCCCTGGGGACAAGGGATAGGACAAGAGGAAACGGGTTCAAGTTATGTCAGGGCAGGTTTAGATTGGATATCAGGAAACATTTTTTCACTGAAAGGGTTATTAACCATTGGCAGAGGCTGCCCAGGGAGGGGGTGGATTCCCCATCCCTGGAGGTGTTTCAGAAAAGGGTAGATGAGGTGCTGAGGGACAGGGTTTAGAAGGGGTTTTTGTCAGGGTGGGTTAATGGTTGGACTTGATGATCTTAAACCTTCCAACCTCAGCGATTCTGTGATTCCATGGTCTGCGGTTCCTAGGGGACAGCAGGCTGTCACCAGGATACTGCTGTAAACAGTGCCTGCCTTATCTTCTGCACTCCTGGTGGTGTCCCAGGCGAGCCCCATGCAGTCTGTGAGTCTCCCCACCTTTCTCAGCCCATCTTGTCGCTGCTGCTCGTGTTTGCCTCTGCAGCAGACGCTGGGGACCACGGGAGGGCCCGTGGGGTGGGCGGGCAGGGACAGTCCCGCTGCCCCAGCCAGGGAGCAGCGTGGATGTGGACAGTCAGTCAGCCCTTTCTACTAGTGAGAAGCAGCTGGGATGCATTTTGAAGACAGGAGGAGTGGTATTTTCTCCTTATTGTGAAGCATTGGTAGGCCTTGCTATCCTGTTCTCCCGCCTTTTCTATTTTTCTTTCATGGTTCATAATCCCTGGTGTTTAACATAAAGGTACAGTGTTCGCAGGACCCTTCTCATCCGAGAGCTGTAAACCAGCATTAGAAAGCTGGAACTGAAGACTAGAACAATCAAGTTGAAATAATCACTTTTTGTGAAAGGATTAGAGCCACAGTTTCCTAGTATTCATCTCCGTGGTCTGACCATGGCCTCGGCTGCTGGCTGCTGGTGTGAAATTATCCTGGTGTCCCATATCCAGCACTCTACTACCAACGTAGATTGAGCAAGAACTTGTGAGCGCCTTGTGCCTGGCTGGCTGAATGGTACCTGGCAAAAAGTCACAGAAAGCCTCCGTCTTTCACCTCGTTTAAATTTGTAGGCAGAAGGATTTCAGCAATAAGAGTAATTTTGCTTTAAAGGTGACCTGCAAATGATAGTTAAGAGTTTGCAAGGCTCTTGTTAATTAAGAAAGGACTAATGGATTTATTTCCAGGGGATTTTTTTTTTGCATGGATTTTTTTTTTAATATATAGTTACTGTAAATGCTGTTCCTGGTAATTTTGTCCAGTGTCCCCTGAAAGGTCTATCCGGCATTTATTTAAAGTTCCCAGAATATGAGGAAAGTGCATAACGTATTCAATTTTTAAACAAAGATTTCCTTTCTCCTGATACTTAGTCTATACAATTACATAAATATTATTTAAAAAAAAACAATAAACCCAATGTGTTGTTTAATGCACAGCTCTACTTGATTTCTCAGTCTTTATTGATTCACTGGCAATCAAAGAACTGATGTACCTTAGCAAACTTTCTATTATTTATTCATAACCTGGAAGCCATAAAAAAGGACAGATACCCGTTTTTCTTTCTTATGCTGTCAACCTTTAATCTCAGAGAACTACTGTTCAATAACTCACAAACAAACAACATCTGGGTGAAAAGCAGACTTAAGAAAGATAGAAAGTGGCCCATTTGCACAGTGCTTGCATTGTAAATATTTTGTTGAGCTGGGCTGAGGACATGAGCGTAGATTTATGACGTACTCTGTGTATGCTGTTTTCTTGCAGAGGATAAAACTAAATTGAGGAGTGTGGTACTGGAAAGATGATACCAACACTCTTGAATTTGCAAGGTAAAAGAATGGTGTTTAGTTTCAAATTATGCAGGTTTAGGCCTTGATACAGCAGTTCCAAGTAAGGTAAAATCAGTCTCATATTGTTTTACCTGAACATCAGCTGCATCTTACTTCTTTTTTTTTGGTTTTTTTTTTTTGCAATTGGGACTGGAGCTCCTTAACTGCTGCTCTGTAGCATCACGTTAATGGAGAGAATCAGAAATATACATTTACTCCACACTGCTCTCAAGCTGAACCCACTACAGAGGGATGGCTAAGAGCGTGTGGCGAGTGCTATCACGTGTCAGAAATGTGCATCACGCCCTGCAGGAGCAGTGCTGGAGCATTGGAGGGCCAAATGCCACCCCAGGTGTCTATACGTGGAGGTCCACAGACCGACGCTGCCTGTTGCTGGTGTTACGTATGACCCTGCGCACTAGTGAGCACTGGAGGACTGCAAACCTTTAGGGAAACCACAGCTCTGCAGGGGACAAAAGGCACGTACCTGTGCTTTGAATTTCTGTGGCAGTTGTGGATTAAGACTTCATCATTTAAACAACTGGGGCAAAAAAAACCCAACAGCCAAGCTGCATCCCCCTTGCTGTCTTCTCCAGCGCAGGGCAGGGAGCGCAGCGGAGCGTGGCGGTGGGGGCTCAGTCACACGCTGCCCGCTGCTGCCTCCTGCCCTGCTGGGCATTTCCCAAGCCTTTGTCATGGTGGAGCCAGGCTGCTCACCTCTCTCCTGGTCATACAGCCACTGCAGGCGCCTTTCATGGTCTGTGTCTCAGCAGCTCCGGCCAGCTTCTCCATTGGGCTTGGGAACGCTGCTGACTCTGCCCAGTAGCTCTCCAGGGAGAGGCGTGAGCTCCCTGGTGACCTCTGCCCATCTCTGCCCTCGATGATCACAAAGAAGGGCCCTGGAATGGAGCAGTTTGCATTTAAAATCTTCCTAAAGCCACTTGAGGCACTGATTGCTTGAAGGGTTTACACGGAGCAGTGCGTGTGGTGGCAGGAGACAGAGGAGGAGGATCCAGGGAAACCCCTTTACTCTTTGCTTCTGTGTTCTTGAAAGCAATGTCTCACCTTGACCTCACCACAACTCAGTTGTTTTCCTAGTGTCACTTAGAGGCCAAAATAGATAGGCCTTTGTATCATGGGTTGTTGACCTCTTTGTACTGCTGCTAGTAATTTAAACTCATACTACTGCACGCTCACACTCTGTATTTCAGCTCCAAACCAGCAGCCGAGGAAAACCTTAAGGAAGGAAAAAATATTCACTTTGAGGAAATGCGTGTCAAGACATTAAAGAGGTATTTCAATTCGACTAGCCTAGCTCAAAAAGAAGCAAGATCATTTGGGTGGGAATATTTTCATCTGTTGTCTGAAGATCGTGTCTGAACAAAGCACGTGAAGCAGGAAGCCAGCTGTCGTTTCAGCAGGGTGGATGAGTGGTCTGAACACAAAAACAGAGCCAGACATGCCTGGTGTTGAATGCTAGCTCAGGCACTAGCCTTGTATGACTTTGGTAAAGTCATTCAGCATCTTTGTTGCTGTTTCCAGATCGCTCACAACGAGGTAATAATTCTCATCTACCCTAAAGAGTATTGTGAGGTAATTAATTCATCTGTGTAAGGCACTTCAAAGATTAAAGTATTATTATTATTATTAATACTCTTATAAATTCACATCATGGTATAGCTGACTTTCATCCATTATTTAAAACCTCTTTGATCTAAATAATATAGTCACAATTTATTATATTAGCAACTAAAAGAGCAACTTCAGACACAACCTTAGAGCTGAAATGCCCTATTTCTCTCAACATCCCCAGCCTGTTTTGTGGTTGTAAGAGTTGAAAGTTTGTTCAGGATGCCTGCCAAACGCATTGCACTGCCTGTCCCTTTGAAACTGAGTGCAATGAAGAGACTACATGCCAGGTAGATAGTCTTAATATCCTCAGACTGGAATTAGCACCGTATCCTTAAGTATTATGTGTTGGTCAACCACTAGCACCTTCCAAGAGGAGTGCAGTGTGATGCTTCCTGAAAGAAGGCTGGCTGACACAGAAGTAACATTGCATGGGCTGTCAAAGAGGGCACAACATGGATATGTGACGTTGGATGATGTCAAACGTGAGTAACTGCTGGTATTTTGTATCAGCAAGGCCACACAAGCTAGAAAGCTATTTCTACTAACGCTAGCAATATTTTTGAGGAAATACTGGTTTTCTCCTCTGCATGTTTTCAGATGCTGCTTTGCTTTTGAAAGAAGCAAATGAGTCACGTCACATGCTATCGTTTGCAGCAGTTATGAGGTATGTCATTTAGAGTTTGTTTCAAGAATTATGCGTGTGTAGCGTAATTCTTGTGTGTAGTGTGTAGGGGATGGACCAGGGTGTATGAGAAGTGGGATATGAATTATCAGAGGTTTAAAATCTCTCACCTGTGAGGTTCAGTGGGAAAAAAATACCAAATGCATGTTGTCCTCAACGTGTGCAGAGAAATAATCCTATCACCTGTTTGAAAGCTTTCCACTCTGTTACCTAAAGGAAGCCAAGAACTTGGGCTTAACTATCCAAAAGTTGTTAGCCATTTTACTCTGAGTTAGTTAAATTCCATGTTAGCCAGCACATCTGCAACACTGCGTGCACCAGGAATTCTAACACGACTAGGAATCTGGGCTGCCTTGCTGTGCTGCTCAGTTCCTGCCAGAGCTACAGGTCCCATTATTTGCTGCTGTCACTTCTCAGCATTGCTCCTCTACAGGCGAAAAGCGAGGAGGCAGCAGGTGGAGCGTTACATCTCAGAGGCATATCCCCGAGATCACCAGGGCCATACAGTGGCCGCATTGCCTTTGGCTTAGGAATGTATCTGTAGACCTGGTTGAGCCTGTGCCATACTGTCCTTTCAGAAGGGGAGAGGTGTCTGAGTTGTCCTCCTTTTCCTTTGAATGTGGGTGCCGCTCTTCAAGCATGTTCAGTGCAGAAAACCTGCTTCTTGGAAGTGTGTCTGTTAATATCCCATTCAATCCACTCTTCGACATATTTATTGGACTCTGTTAATAATTCTCGAAAAGCCTTCAAAGTCTGAGTGTGGGGTGAAGTGCTTCCTACAAATAGGTCTCAACTATACGCTAATATTTGGTATAATGCAGGCCCTTGAGCAGAGACCTTGTTCTTTTTCATAATGATCTGGTGATGTCTCTATCTGCAAATCTGCAGACTTCACAGTGACCTTTCTACCTTCCATTTAGGAACAAGAGATTAGATGAGTTCCTCATGGGCCTGCTCTTCTACCTCTTTTTTTACCTCGAAAAGATTGTCCTGGAAAAGAAACGCAGATCCTTGAGTTCGTGAGTATAAGTCTTTAGAGGTGTAGGTACACAGAGCTTGCCCCAGCAAATCTGGAATCACAGAGCAGCCTTTTGTGTCAGAATCTGTGGGATTCTGCCTATGGGCAAGGACTGCTTGCTATACTGGCCCAGTCTATATATGGAATACTAAGGAGAAGACCCCCTTGGTCTCATCATTTATGTCTCCTGTCCCCTTGTCCTCCTGGACATAGGCTCCTCTGACTATGCAGAGAGACAGATTTTCTGGGAGGGTTCGAGCCCCGCTTTGCCCCAGCCTTGCCCTGAGCTGGCCATGGCATCACCGTAGTCTCCCTTTCAAGGTGGCAGCTGGGTCCAGTCCTGCTGCAGTGGGGTCACCAAATAATTTGGCTCCTTAAGACAGTGCTGCAATTTGAATCAATCTTTGTTACCACTAACGTTAAATCTATGTGAGTGCCCTGGATCAAATTACCACCTCTTAATGCCATTTCCCAGCAATAACATTAGTATCCCGTCATTTTTCTTGCTTGCAATACAGAGCACCAAATAGTCGCAACTGAGTCTGCTGGGTGTTAATTTGTGCTGTGGGTCACATTGCTTTAAGACTTCATTTCTAAATACTTTGCAAAGCAGGTTCAGATGACTCTTAGGTGCTAGAAACGTGTTACAACATGAGGAATATCTGCTAGGAAAGCAGTTCCCGAGTAAGGGTGTGTGACCACACTCGCTACCTTGCAGAGTGGAAGTGGTGGTGCCAGGGGCAGGGTTTAGGAGTTGCTGCGTTAGAGGGTTATATGCCTTGGGAGAGAGCATTGCAGAGATACACACTATGACTGTAAGAAATTTCAATGATTTTCTGGAGTCTATAATAGTCTCTGCAAACTGATTGACCATTTTCTTAATTACTTACTTCACAGTTCATGAAGCCTTGATATAAAAAGGGGCTGATTTATCTGGATTGAAAAAAAGACTGTTGGAGTGTTGATGGCCTGAAGGAATGGGTTTGTTCTATATCCACAGATTGACAGGTGTTTCTTTCATTGTGCAAGGAATAACTCATAAATAAAGCAAACCATCAGCGCAGTTTCATACACAAAGGTCATAGATTCAGTTGAGGTGCCCTGGGCTGGTAGAGGACAAAGAGGCCACTCCGTCAGCCATGACATCTCAAAATGGCTTATACCGTCTATTGGTGTGGCAAATACAGAAACAGACGGAGGAGTCTGGGCCTGTTGCAATACAGGGTTATGTTTCCTGGGTCCAAGAGACTCTGGCTAGTAGGTATCAGCTACAAGCAAGCACTGGATAAAGCCTGCCAGGAGAGACTCTTCAGTGTGTTCTGGCATGCAGTGCTCCCAAAGTGACCCCTGCCTTTCGGTGGGAAACATATACTGACTCTCTGCTTCCCAAAGGGATATTCTACAACACTGTTTTATTTACATTCATTACTTCCCCTGAAGGGAAGTGGCTTGCTTGTTGGGATTACCTGCATGCAGCATAACATCAGAGAAACTTAAAGAGACACCGTGCAGAAGCAGGAGTCCAGGATATTGATCTACTGAGGTTTAAATATAGGGAAGGAAAGTAAAATGACAAAAGGCAATTTCAGGTCCTATTTAATATTGAAGTTCACCCTTAATTGATCTAGTGCCTTAGCTGACTTGGAGAAGCAGAGAGATATTAGACACAGTGTGAAGAGTTTTCTGACACTGCATCTTCTTTCCCTGTTCCAGACCTCCTATTTCCTCTGTTATCCACTTGGTCTAATTCCAAATTTGGTATGTGCTGTATTTCAAATCAAATGTAGCAAAGACTATCTTTTTCCTCTTGCGGAGTAAAGTTCTGGAATGGTTTTCCACTAGGAAGTAGTTGGGGCAGGCAAGAAAACGACTTTTGTTCTGAAGGTGCAGCTCTGTGAGCTTGTGAAAGGGATTTATGACTTCATAATAACATCATAATATGACACAAAATTACACTTGTGATAAGAATCCTTGGGTTTGTGATATGCTGATGTATTTGAGACAATGTGAAAGAAGATTGCATAGCCATTTGTTTTCCTATATCTGTCCCACATAAATCCCATGCTCAGGGCTGCTGCTAGTGGCCTGCTTAGGGAGAAACCTCCCTACCCCTTCCTCCAAGATGTCATTTAGTTTCACAGCCTTTTTTGCTCTCCTCTGTAGTACTGGCTATGTGCCACAAGTAGAGACAGACTGGAGGCAAGACATGCCGGTACCATTCCATGTGTCTCCTTAGTGACACCTATAATTTGCTCCCAGTTAATCTGACAGACAGATTATTTGAAGCCTGGGCTTGGTGACCCACCTAGTCCTTTATCAGCCTGATGTTCCTGTATGGCAGACACATCCAACGGCTGTGCAGTCCTCGAGCTGCTCTTCTTGTAGACCCTGTGTGATAACCTAGTAACACAGAAAACAGTGCTGGTTATTCCTGCTCTTAATTGGTATTTTTGGGGCTCCTGCCATTTGGGCTGCCTGTGAGAGATGCCTAACTCATCTGTTGGGACTACTCTTGTCCACAGGGAGCCGGGCCTGATGGCCTGAAAACCTCCTCAACTGTCTTGAACCTAGACCGTGTAGAAGTATCAGTGTCCGCAGCGCCCAAGATGTCTAAGACCACCCTAGCTTCAGAAGTTATTGCTTCTGTGCCTTAACCTTTCTCTAGAAAAGAAAGTATTGGAAGGGGTTCCTATCAGAGAATGTCAGGATGAATATGGACATCCTTGTCTTCTTGTGACTTTGTCTTTCGTTGATGCTGTGCTGATTCTTTGTAAATCCAAGTCTGAGGATTTCCTGGCTTCTTCTGGGTTCAGGAAGATCTTGTAACTAACTTCAAAAACAATCAACCAGTTTTCCAAAGCAGCGGGGATGAAGCATTCCCCGACCAGAGACAGCTTGGGAGTATTCATTTCTGAAATATGTGACTCTAAGAACAAAAACTCAGCAGTGGTGGATGAGACATGAATGGAACAAGGGCTATTATTTCTGTCCTGCATTTTCTTTCCCCTTTAGTTTCTGTCTGTTTCTTCTTCCAACCCTTTCATGTCTTTTGAGGAAAATCTACTGAATTTTATGAGCAATTATCCTTGAGAAGCCCAGAGTAATTGTGCTAATTTATTAAAGGTGGGTTGTGTAGGAAGCTATAGAGCTGGAGGCCATCAGGGATAGGACAGATTAAAAAACCCCAGCTCTCCTGAGTGTGAAAGGAGGCTGGTAACTTTTAGGCTGGCGGTGCTCCCAGGCACCGGGAGACAGTCGGGTGGATTACAGGGGAAGCAGAGGAAACAAAGCTCTTTGGTTTGGCATTTCCTTCGTGTTTGATCTGAGTTGGTTTAAAATACAGGTTTGCGGTTTTAGCCATTCCTGTTTAGAGGCAATCCCAAAAGTGCTTCGTGTGCCTTTCTGAAGAGAAGTAAGTGCTGTCTCTGAACGAGCCAGACCCACCGCTCCAGGCCACCCGGTGACAGAGCCTGCGCCCACAGATATCTAAATGCACCCCCAGGACTTTTATGCAGGCTGCTAAAAGGGTTCATAAGCTACGCAGGATCAAAGGCGGCAACCTGACAGGTTGTGGGCATGCAGCTTTTAAGTTGTGTGGGGCAAGAGAGACTGTCTGGGCATAAGCCGCAGGCCTTGCAGCCCCACCGGCATTGCCAAGCTGTGCTGGAAGCAGCTGAGCCCAGCCTGGCTGTAGAGGGGTGCCCTGACCCCTCTGGTCAGGCAGCGTGTTCGTTTATGAGCCTGAAGATCATGCCTGGTTCTCAGGAACAGTCACTCTTTCTAGCATCTCTTCTGTCCAGATCACCTTCCCTGAAGACTTTTTTCCCTTTTTGTTTTAAACAGGACTGTGATATTTTTAGAGAAGAAAGAAACGGACGACGCGTTGGCAAAGTTAGCAGTGGCCAGGATTCACCTTGCCACAGTGTACTGTAACTTTATCCTTGAGCGAGGCATGGCACGGCAGCGCCACATGCGTGGTGGAAAGTAAGCCAAGGAAAGCTCTCCCTTCTGGGCACCCTCTCTATGTCAAGGACCACAGCAGCCCAGTGCCAAGGCCCTGCTGAGTGACACAAGTGAATGCCCAGGGTAACAAATGTCTTCTGATCCAAGGAGTCACAGAGGGCTATGGGGCCATGCGACAGAGAAGTGTTCTGATCTCCCGGCAGCTCTGCCTGTTAACTAACTCCAAAAGTGTTTCTGATGAGCTGTTGCCAACTGATCTGGCCACAACAAGTTGCAGCAGAGCTCTGGATACCAGACTGGAAAGCTCTAGCCCTGGCGTGCGGAAACCCTGCTAGATATACAGAACACAAAACCGATGGGTTCAACATGAAGGTCAGCAGGGCAAGAAGCAATGCCAGCCCTGGATCTTACCTCTGCCACTTCTACTTAAAAAGTCTTGGAAGCAAATAGTTATGTGCCTGCTGGTTGCCACTGATCCTTACATAAAATTCCTCTTATGCCAAGTCTGAGATAGTATAAGACCAGTCTAGCAAGTGAAGGAGACTACGTTCCTGAAGGGCAGCAAGCGGAGTAGAGACAAGAAGAGGTTGCGCTGAGGCATTGGGAGTGTAGGACTTCTACCTCTGAGCAGGGAAGACAGCGCATGGGTTTTTCAGAGTGGTGGAGACCAACTCCTCTTTAGATGTGATGGTCCCGGGGACAAACAGAAAGGGGAGAGAAAACTGTAGTGGGACTTAAAAAAGAAACTGAAGAAGATAGGAGAGGATGGGAGGGTGTTTGAAAAGGCAGGGAAACCAAAGGAATGATGAGGACAAGAAAAGGGGAGTTTTAACAGATGATGAAGTTCTTGTGGTTTAACCAGCAACGAAGCGCCTCAAAAAGTGCTTAGTGGAAGGAGAACGCAATGACAGAGATCACACACCGTGCTAGTGTGAGGGACTCTTTCCTGAGTCGCATTTCCTGCGACATGTTTTCTTTCCCTGGCAGTAGAAAGGAGCTGGCAGTCCCCACCCAGCAGCCCAGTCCCATGGGATCTTCTCAGAGCAGTTTCAGGCAATTTTTTTCAGTCAGTTGGGGTGAAACTGCTGCCAGTCCCCCAGAAGAGTTGCGAACATTCACCTGCCTTCCTGCAACACGGCTCCAGGCAGCCTCGCTCCTGGCTGGGGTGGGGAGACCTGGGTTTCCTTCTAATCAAGAGGAGAACCTGTGAAATGACGGAGTCAAAGGGGAGCTGAAATTGCTATCCCAGCAGGGCTTTCATTTTACTGTGCCCCATCCCACAAGATGCTGGAACCTCAATATTAGGAATGTGTTCCCTCTGCATCCTGGCACATCAGCATTTCACCGGGGACTCCTGGGAGCAGCCTTCTGTGCCAAATCCCTGTTCCCAGATTCCTACTGAGCAGAGGCATCGTCTTAACCTCCTTGTTGGTTGGACAGGGAGGGTCATGACAGCATTTCATTATTCCAGTTGGGGGCCCTAATGTCTGCTCTTAGGAGACTTGGAGGGACTTATTGCAGAAAGTAACTTGATGCAGGAACTGGATGGAGCTGGATAAAACAGCCTGCCGTATACCCAGCTAAATAAGCTCTGTTGCCTCTTCCTTCACTCTATCGCCTGGTGGATGGGAATGTGCAGGACTGAGGCAAACAAGAGGTCTAGCGGCAAAAACCCCAGCAGCATGGAGTGAGAGAAGGGAGCTGAAAGAAGAAACGGTGTTCTTTCATATTTCCATCACAGTGGGGGTTAGAATCTGGCAGTGGGTTGGTATGTCGGTGTCCAGGCTGTGAAAGCACAAAGGCTAAAAAAGAGCCATGTCTTCAAGCCTTGATGATGTCAGTTGCTGTAGGAAGAGGGATCTCACTGCGTTACAGAGAGCAGAGTGGCAGTAGCCAACTACAGCTGACTGCAGAGTTAGTCTAATGCTGAGTGTGTTATAATGTATGGCACTTGCCATACCACACTGTAATTATATTAATGTAATCTTTCTCCAGGCTGACTCAGTTTAGCCTTAAATGTTATCTGGATCCTCCCAGACCATTATATGAACAAGAGCTAAGGGACAGAACTGATTAACACTCCTGATTATAAAAGATGGTTAGGAATTTTTTGAGCATGCAGGTTTTTACATGGGAAGGGTCCTTCATCAAAATAGAAACTGTGGTGAGGGTTACCTTTGATGAGTTTTGGGTTTTTTTAACCTGAAAAATGTTTAGATTAAAAAGCTGAGAAACTACTGATAGGCTACCATCCCCCGTTTTACTGTATTTTCTTATAACCCAGCTATGGGTTCATGATGGTCTTGAAGCTTTTGCTTTTCACTCTAATTCACCACAGCAACATTTTGATGAAATCTTTTACTATGTTGGTAAACTTCTTTCCCTTCCAGATCTGCCAAATGACTTGTGTGTTCATACGAAATTATTGATTTTTTATGTAAAAGTTTTCTCTGAAGGTTTAAAAAGGAAGGCTTAGGTGAAGAACATCTTCATCTTCACAATTTACAGGATTTGTAACATGTAAGCATTAAAATCCTACCTTGATACTATCCCAGACTGGAATTTGAGAGAGTTACTCCAGACCTGTTATTTGTGTGTGTTAGCATTAGTCCTTTTGTGCCTGCAATGCTGAGGAAGGAATAGGTGTGTCTGGCTTTCTCCTTTTAAGTTGATGGAGGTTGTGCAACCTTTTTGTGGTGCCAGTTTCCTTATGGGCATTTGTCATAATGGGAAAAATACAGCGTGTTCCCAAGGCTGCGTGCATCAATGGCACAAACACACTCGAGCCATCCCTTACTGCTCCCCGAAGCTGGCTTGATCCACGGGCAGTTACAGTCACGGCTGTGGTGGAGGGATGCAGAGCTGCTACATGGCACGGGAGGCATTTCTTCCCTGTGTGCCCCTATGCACTTGTAGATGTCTGAAGTCACTATCACCTCGCAGCCAAACCCCACACGAACCGCACCATCTGCCCTTGGCTGTCCTGTTGTCCTCTTTTATGCAGGAACTCACCCTGCCCCCCTCCCATCTCTGAGAAATCAGTGTCACTGTATTTCTAGAAGGCATGGTGCCCTTTGCTCACTCATTCATGTTTCTTAACAAGTCCTGTCCTGAATCTTGTTGCAAGTTTGATGTTTTCCTGACCCTTTCTGTATTTTCCTAGGTAATTAGCAACTGTGCCCTAGACATGGGAGGTGCCTCCTAGTTCAACACTTATTTTAGGAAACTTTACTCTCTTTGCTTAATATCTCACCTGAGGGAAGAAAGCACTGGGAGAGAGAAGGGTGGAGACCCCTGGCCTTATTTGACTCTATTAGCGTTGTTTTCTGTTGCTGGCCTCCACGTGGGTTTCTCTGCGCAAGCTCTGTAATGTTAAAAGGTGAAGCTGGGTTTCACATTTAGGTTTAAGAAGCTGGGGCCACTTTAGGTTTCTCTGCTCTGGTATTCTGAAGACAGAATATGGTGCTTTACCATAATTCACAAGGAGTCAAAAGCATCAGAGTTGTTCTGGGAGTTCTGCTTTGGCAAACGGCCATGCCATGCTTGCAGAGTCAAGCTACTTTTCCCTTGCATAATATGTGAAGTGTCAGCAGGATTACGGCTGGTGGGAGCCAGGTAGAGAGATACATGGTCTTCTTGATCAAAAAATCAATAAGGGAAAGTCCAAAGATGGTAAGTAGAGCTATAGGGCTCTATCTGCATGGTCTGCTCTGCATTGATGGGTTTGGGGTGATGGCAGCTGGGATACACTAGATGTGTGGAACACTTGATGTTATCAGGAAGATAAGGGACATGTCAGGAGTTGGTGAGTTGATGTGGAGACAGGTTTTCCCGTGCACCTGGCAGGACCAAGCCGGATCTGTGGGGATCTGTAGGTTAGCATGGAAAATTTGCTTTCATTTCCATAAGGGTGGGCTGTGCCATCTCCAGGAGAACCGAGTGGCTGCTGGGATGTGTGCACCACCCTCCGCTTTAATGACTGTCTCAAAGATGTGCAGGCATTTGGCTTTGTGTGAGAATGGTTGGGCTTAAGTGGGTGGTGAGAACATCGCTCAGGCTTCTACTGGGCTAATTCCTGCGTCTTTAACAAAGGCCCTTTGTCGTTCTTGGGCATGTTTTACATTTCTTCTTGGAGATACATCAGGCATCTCCTTCCTAGTTTTCAAGT
Source organism: Rhinoptilus africanus (assembly GCA_013400135.1). Taxonomy (NCBI): domain Eukaryota; kingdom Metazoa; phylum Chordata; class Aves; order Charadriiformes; family Glareolidae; genus Rhinoptilus; species Rhinoptilus africanus. Next base: position 565,678 of record VXBO01012813.1, read on the forward strand.
GTATTTTCTCAGCATTGGCCTGGCTTTGTGCCCTCAGTAACTCTGTTGTTGCTCTCCCGGTGATGTCAGGAAGAGTTTTTTATTGACTTCAGTGGGAACTGGGTTGGATCAGCACTGACCACTTTTTAGAGACCCATGCAGAGAGCTCAGTCTAGATAGCATAGCAGGGGAGCCTGGCCTGCTCATCATATCCAGCTTTGTTCTCTGTCAGATTTAATTAACAGAGCCATACAATATTTTGCATTTTCTCCTTCTGAGGCAACGCAGAAGTCCTGTCTTTCTCTCGGACAGTGGGAGTCTGCATGCTAGTAATGAGGATCTACCAGCAACAACGTTATTGCCCTGGTGAAATGCCAGCTTGGCATAGCCCCCTGAGTGATATTCAGTGCTCTGTTCAGAGAACTGAAAGGATGACTGCTGCTATTAATTTTGTGCTCTTGTTCACTGCCTTAGGAGAAAAACATCATTACAGAAAGATCGGAGCTTCTTTGAGGTAAGAAAAACACAAAGATAAATGGAGAGTGTGATTGTCAGCCCAGAGCGCACCCCTCCCTTGCACATCCAAATGCTCCTTTCCTTTTCGGTTCCTCCAGTAGTTTACTTGTAGGGCAGAGTACCCAGAATAAAATTTTACCTCTAGGGCCTAGATATCCCTATGAAATGCCGTCTCTTTGCCCTTCAGACCAAGCCTTTCCCCTTTGGAGCCTTTAACCAGGGAGTTTCAGTCCCTCTGTGGCTCTTGGACCCCAGGCAGTTCCCACCACAGCCTGAGGTCCTGAGGTCTGGTCTATAGATTTCTTCTCATCATTGGTCTCATAGTTTCATCTCTGTAGGTACGAAATTTCACAGCCTACTTTCATTTCCATTGCCCTTGGCAACATTTCTAGATGCCAATAAGATTTTCTGGCCTGCAACACACAGCCCCATCAGCCATTTATGCGACTCGCTATGTAGCAGGGCTTCAGCAAATTAACACAAAACAGCTGGGCCCAAATTATACTTTATACTTCATAAACTGGGAAGCCTTTCCTTGAAAAAGGGGAGGCATGGCTCCAAGTCCAAGGACACACAGCGATGCCATCTTTTCAAGGAACAGACTCGGTAGAGATTGGACTTACTGGGGGTTGATGCAATTTATGCCAGGGATCACAAGTGTTAAAGAGGAGTGAAAAGCTGGATTTTGTTGGTTTTTTTTTAATCAGCACGCAGACATGCGGAGGTGAGATGAGTTCCTTTTTGGTAGTAATATTTTCTGTGATCGTAATGCCATCATTCAGGGTGGGGATCATCTTGTCTACCTGCAGCTGCCCGAACAATAGCTCTCCAGTCAGACCATGCCCTTCGGCTGCCTTGACAGCCAATGCAGAAGAGAGAAGCTCAGCCAGAGGGTGAATTGTTGCCTCCTGAGATAGATGTGTGTGATAGGAACCCCCACAGAATGACTCATCCAATTAGTCTCTTTCCATTGATTACTGAGGGAAACCGGGTGGTGATCTCAGGATATCTCCTTAGTTTCTAGCAGCAAGACTAAGCCAAATTGTTCAGAGTTGAGCAGGGTGAAATCCAACTGAGATAACTCTGTTTCTAGCCTCCTCTGTCTGCATACCTTTAAAAACCCACTCCTTTCAGTTCTTCACTGGTGCATGCATGGTAAAGTTTGGTGCCAAATGGTTGCTGGCATTTTAGTGGAGTTATGCCAACCTGCACTCCGGCATGCGGTGGGACTCTGGGCCTTTTCCCAGTGAAAAGAGGATCTGTGTTTTCAATTTAGGGCTTCTACAACTTCTGCAGCTACGTGGCTTGGCTTGTGTTCAGACGGAAGCACTTCCAAGTGATTCGGGAAGAAATCGGCAGGCTTCTTTACTCCGACGTATTCAATCCCGCCTTAAGAGACAGGAACAATGTTGACTCGGAGAAAGCAGGAGACCTGGCTGCTGCTGCTGCAAATACAGTGCAACTGCCATGTCTGAGGTAGGCATTTGACACACTGGTGAGTCCTTAGGGAACCTGCCCTGTCCAAAGACACCGAGGTAACACCTGCATTTGTTCTCTTTCAAGAAAAGTCCGTACCAAGCGTCCTTCCACCAACAGCGTGATTCACCAGCGCTCGCCAGCGCTCAGCACGCTGCTGCCCTTGCCGAAGGAGAGCGCTCCATACTGCTCCCAGAAGCACAACTGTCAGGGCAGGGACACTCGATCTTGCACGTGTGACTGCCTGCCAGACTTCTCCAAATTGTTCGCTACCAAGTAAGGGGCTATTTCTCTGCATACATAGGTTTGGTAGTGCTGTGAGGAAGGGTGTCAGACAGCTAACTCTTCCTCACCGGCAGAGGGGCCATTGAATTGAGGATTTTTCTACATGGGAGTTAGAGAGGAACAGGAGTGTAGGTCCTGAGAGACCTCAGAGAGTCTGAAACTTGAAGAGGTAACCAAGTATTCTCAGTTAACTGATGGCAAAGCAGCTACTGCCCATCACAGTGCTTTGTTAAAACTTGAAATGTTGTCAGGGAAGAGGAAATATGCTTTAACATAAATCTGAACAGAAATTAATCAAAACCTCTCAAAATCAAGATTTTTTTTTCCCCCCTCATGATTCATTCCAATTTCTTATATCTTCTCAGCTTGTAGATTTTAATAGTGCTCTAATCAGACATTACTGATGTAATTTATTCTGAAAAAGTAATTTTGTTAATACACTGTACTTTTAAAATATAATTTCAATTGTCATAAAAATAGAACCTTTTCATCTGATTCATGATAAAACCAAACTCTTTCAAGCCTGGTATACCATATGAGAGGAATTCCATTTCCCATCCGGCCATGGTTAACAGCAGTATCTCTACCGTACTTTTTAATGCAATCACCCACGTAAACAGGACCACTGTAAATCAGTTTTGCTCTGCTGAAGTGTATATAAGACTCCCTGTAAGACTTTCCCTCATAAATCTTCTTTTTATGCCTAGAAATTAGAATTTGAGAATTGTCTTAATTTGTCTGGGTCTTCCAGAGTTCTGGCAATCTAATGAAAGCTACAGCACTGTACATGAAAAATCTTTGGATGTATCTACAACAGACGACCAGCGAGTCTGGTATTTCTTCTGAGTGTGAAATTTGCTACAAAAGCACATGTAATTGTTTGGTGTGGGCTTTGGCCACTGGGTGCATCCTGATCATCTTGCCTTTATAGCTTCTGCAGAGAGTCGTGCAATTCATATGTAATAGGGCCAACCTTCCCAGGGAGAGCCGAGCATCCCTTGGACACGTGCAAATCATGTTGTGTGCATGCACACCGCGGACAGAAACATGACGTGGTGTGCAAGGGGCTGAGGGTGTAAGCATGGGTATTTGTTTTTCCCTGGGGGAGAGCTAAGGAGGCAAGGTTCCTTGCTGGCTTACCTAGGAAACATTACAAGTCCATCCCCCTTTCTCCTGTTTTCCTTTGCTTCATGGTGTCAAGCGGATTAACACAATGTTTTCCAACAGAGTGGGCATCATTGGAGCTCCTGTTAGTGAGTTAATATCTTTGATGAACATGCCTGATGGGATAGTGGAGGAGGAGGAAAAGAAAGAAGAAGAACAAGGAAGAATAAGGAGCAGATTATCCATCCTGACAAATGACCTCAGTTCGGCATCTCTAAGAAGCCCCCGAAACAGGCTTAGTATTTGGAGTGCCGCGCTCTCAAGAGAAATGGCAGAAGGTGAGAGTAATCAGAGCAACTAGCAGAGCGGTGTCTGTGTTGAGTGGCATGGGTCCACATTGCGAAGTAAATCACTCTGAAACTGCAGCTCAAGGAGCCTAACTCGTTTGTCGGAGGTGGGGTAGTTTAGCACACAAGGGCCTTGGCCGGGTGACTGGAGACCTGGACTGTAATCCCTGGTTCTGTTGCTATTTTCTCTTGATTTTAATGCCTTCATTGCACCATTTCTGAGAAGATTATTTTACTGACATAATTTGGGAAGTGCTTTGGCGCCTGCAGATGAATATGATTATTGATTTTAATGTCAACCCTCTTTTTCTAAAGGGTTAGCAAAGCAACCAGGAGATATGACTCACTACAGTCTAAAAGTTGCTGAAAGTTTGCTTTTAAAGGGAATTACTCTGGAATCTTTAACATCATAGAATGATAGAATTGTCAGGGTTGGAAGGGACCTTAAAGATCACCTAGTTCCAACCCCCCTGCCATGGGCAGGGACACCTCCCACTAGAGTAAACACTATATTGTGTTTACTTCTTTTTTATTTCCATGATTTCTCATTTTGTTCTCAGATATTATTTATTAATATTATTATTATTATTGCTGTTATTTAAAATATCCACCAAGTCTTCAATTTATCTATTTAATGATATACATTTATTTTTATAATTGATTTTACATGAATGGAAAAGCAGATCTTAGATGTTCAAACTTAAAATACGCAGTTGGGATGTCAGTATCTTGAAACAAAATGAAGTCATGGTAGGAAATGGCGTCATTTTACCTATAAGACTATCTGTGCATGCTGATCGTTAGCATCAGGAGGAAAATTTAGGATGATATCCGAAATACTTAGTCATAGTCAATGAGAATCAATGAAAAAATAAAAGATGATTGAAGGGTGGAAGAAAACCAGAGAGGTAATATTTTCATCATTGCCAGGAGCAGAAATTTGACCTGTTAGTGCTGGTTTGGAAGTTTTCAGCAAACTGTGTCTATACTGGATAAAAATAACACAATTTTCCCCTGCAATATGTGGTTAGGTTTTTAAAAGGATGAAATTTTGCAGCACAATTATGATGAGAAATTTACTTCTTCTGGAGTAACCAGCAGTCCAGGGACTAGATCGCTTCTGTGGGATGGCCCTGCGCTGCCTTATTGAGACATACACTTGAACTGCAGATTCACAGCTATTATTTAGTCGCTTCACTTAGACTAGCACATGTTATATCAACGCCTAAGTCACACTGTGGCCTAGCTTGTTTTTCACGTGTCAGGTGAGTCCTTTTACTATTGGATGAGGCTGTTGTGGCCTGCAGTTTCTCTCTCAAGCTTTTCATTAGGCATCTGTCCTGGTATAGAGCAGAAATAGTTAAAAATAACCTCAGAAATTTTGTGGGATGGAAAACCACATATTCTCTCCCAAAGGGGAAGAAATATAGAATCAGAGTCGTAGAATATATTAGAACTGTGTGTGAGGCTGATATACTTTCCTCATATATGTGATGTGGAATGGAACACTCTTTATTCAAAATTAACATTTCTAGCTTATACATTAATTTTGGGCAGGCAGCTGTGCTGGTTTTGGCTGGGATAGAGTTAACTTTCTTCATAGTAGCTAGTATGGGGCTATGTTTTGGATTTGTGCCAGAAACAGTGTTGATACCTGGGGGGTGTTTTAGTTCCTGCTGAGCAGCGCTTTCGCAGCGCCAGGGTCTGTTCTGCTCCTCAGGGCAGCCTGCCAGCCAGCAGGCCAAGGGGGCACAGGAAGCTGGGAGGGGACACAGCCAGGAGGGCTGACCCCGACTGCCCACAGGGATATTCCATACCATATGAAGTCATACGCAATATATAAAGCTGGAGGAAGAAGACGGAAGAGGGGTATGTTCAGAGTTATGGCGTTTGTCTTCCCAGTAATCCTTATGCGTGATGGAGCCCTGCTTTCTGGGAGATGGCTGAACACCTGCCAGTGGGAAGCACTGAATGAATTCCTTGTTTTGCTCTGCTTGTGTGCACAGCTTTTGCTTTATTTATTAAACTGCCTTTATCTCAACCCATGAGTTTTCTTGCTTTTGCTCTTCTGATTCTCTCCCCCATCCCACCGGGGGAAGGGGCAGGGGAGGGAGGGAGTGTGGCTGCTTAGTTGCTGGCTGGGGTTAAACCCTGACGCAGGTTAGTGCTCATACAGTGTGAAAAATGGGGATGAGACCTTGAGACAATGCTTTAATTGCAAGTTTTCTGATAGCTTGGCTGGGCCAAAGCATGTGCAACTGTCTTTCCTGGCTGCATGGGCGACTCCTGGATGATGCACATCTGGGCAAATACGCAAGAGGCAGTTGTGGAACCATTTCCCTGCAGCAGCATGGTTTCCCTGCCGAATGATGCAGCAAGATGTTGGCTAATACCTGGAGCTGAGGGAGGCTACAGCACAGCTTCCTTCTCTTGGTCTTGGGAGAAACCTGCATGGGGAATCCTCTATATGCTAAAGGATGGGCACAGCTTTGTCTCTCTGTGACGCTCTGGTCTGTGGACTGACATCCCAGTACACTAGTCCTTGCCAAAGTGCCTCGCTTTGTCACGTCCAAGCAAACAGGCATTGTATGGGGGCCTTAGAAAAGGTATGAGGGACAAGTGTCCTTTGCCACGTCAGTCCCCCAGGCAACGCAGTCTGTGGTATTTGCTGATAACTGGGATTTATGAGCCGTCCCTGCAGTGCCCAGGGCAGAGCATTCACAGTCACACACTTGGCCTGTGGTGGGCCCAGGATGACAGGAGAAGACGGAAGGCTGGAGTACGCACTCAGGTGGGCAGCAGAGCTCCTGGACACGACGGAGCTTTTTGTGCACTGTCACTTACCTGCAAGGTGCCTCTCACTGTAGAGAGAAGGAAGCGCTGAGCAGCTACCAGTGTTGCTCCAAAGCAGTTGATGAGCTACACGGACTGAGAGATGATGTTCAACGTGCTGTGTTTGCCTCTCTTCAAATTCAAAGTAGGTTCCTCACAGTCTCCTTAGGTGGAGCAGCCCCACGGGGTTACTTTCTCACCATAAAGTAGTGAGCAACAGCTGCCTGCTTTTGGCACACTGTTTTCCATGGACAAAAGGCAGCTCCAGAAGAGGCACGGTCTCAGTTACTTCTGTCTGCACCTAGAACACGCTGTCTGGCTCACTCGACAGGAGTTGCCTGGCTAAAATCTGATGGTCCCAGTGAGTCCTGGTTTTAAAACGCTGTGATCGTCAGCCAAGCCCTCAACCATGGCTTTGGGACTAAGTTTTCTGTGGTAATCTAACAACCACCTTGAACTTTCCAGAAAGGATTGAGAAATACCTTGACGTTCAGATCCTTTAGTCAGCAGAGTCTTTTCCCAGGCTGCCTTCTCAGCGTTGAGCGTCTGCTTCTTCTGAGGTGATGTATGTCTGACACAGACAACCCATGCTTGTTTAAGCATGTAAGCAAGCCCTGGCAGCCTTTCACACATGACAGTGAGTCACCCTTGAGCAGGAGAGAGTGACTCAGAAAGGGCAGTTGACGAGCTTTATTTATCAGTCTCCTGTTATTTGGCCCAGGAGAATTTTACCCTGAAAAACCCACCCTTGTTAATGACAGGCAGAGCTCAGACTGGTAGCCTACGACAACCGTCTTTTTTTCCCATGGGCTTTGCATGCAGTTTCATACCAGGAAATCACGGCAGGTTAGCCATTTCCACGAATTTTTATTTTTAAAGGCTTCCTGAACGTGCCAGCTGTATTGGAATAACTCACCCGAGCTAGGGTTACTGTAAAGAGTACAACCACCAATACCTCTCAGCGATGAAAAATGCCTGGGGGGGTTCTGTACAACAGCTTTGATAGAGCTCCTATTTACTTTCTTCTCTTAGGGCTGCTTTGCTCAGAGCCTTAATTGACCGCTGCTAGCATGGCCTACTGTCTTGCCTGGCTTTTGATGATGGTTCTGCCACTCATAGGCTCCATATAGGGTGTGCCAGGCTTTCCAGTGTAAGTGTCTATTTTCAGAAGTTATATTGCTCCATTGTAGAAATTCACGCCAGGCAGAAAGTTGGCAGGAAACATCGCAACTCAGAAATGGAAAAAGAGAGGAAAAAAAAAAAAAAAAGAAATCTGCCTGATGATAAATTAAGGAAACTCTGCCCTTGGGCGTTTAAGGCGTTGCAGTTGGGAGAGAGATGGCAGCGTAGCAAGGGGAGGCATCCAGATCCGGGGTGACCATAAGGCATAGTTGGGTGTCTTGAGGTATGGAAAGAAGCAAGGTAGGCTCAAGCCCATTCTACGCCTGCTGACGGTGGGTTTGGAGCAGCAATCTATGAAGGCAGCAACCACGTAGCAGCAGGGCTGCAGGGCTCAGCAAGTTCTCTGTGAGCTGGCACGGCAGGACCTGGAGGCACGGCAGGTTCCTTGTCTCTGGTCCCTCCGGTTCAGTCCTGTTCTTCTTGTCCTGTTCGGGACCAGCGACTGATATACAGGGAAAAGTGAGGCAGTCTGAGCCTGCTCATTTTTCTGTGCAAGACAGACAGGCCAAAACCAGCATTTAATCAGCAAATAACTGTTTTTTTCCATTTTTCCTCAGACTCAGGCAGACATTTTAGTAGTGTTAAGCCCCAGTGAGCTCAGGGGACTAACACTCCTATATGCATTCAGGACTGTGACTACTAGCCAGGTGGGGACTCACTAGGTACTGCAGTGGTGAAAGATGCCATGATGTTTCCTGATCCTGTCAGTGTTCCCTCTCTGCCTGGGGCGGGGGGGATTATTTTTAACTCCATCTTCTTTCTTTTGTCAGACAGACAAAACACTCCGCGAGTCCTTGCCAGAGCTCTGAAGATGCTTCTTATTGCTCCTGTTTTTTTCTGTGGCCTGTCTCCCTTGCCCTCTCGAAGCCAAAGCTGCACCTACCAACCAACCAACCACCCTTCCAGCCAGAGAGGACTGAGAGTAGCTCCCTTCTACAGACGGCTGGCACCATCACCTCCCTTGCTCCTCGCCTGGGGACGGCGTGTTGCTTGTGATGCCTTTTTACCTGCAGGTGCGCTGGGGGAAAGAGAGCAGCCATCAAACTGGAAATTGGACCAGGCAGTGATTTGCAGTAGGAAGAGAGGTTGTCGGTCTGGATTTCCTTAAGCAAGGCTTACAAAGGTTGGTGGTGTGCATTCCTGCTCTGGCTGGGACTGAGCCCTTCACCTTGTAAACAAACTGCATTGGAAGCACCACGTACCAGTTACAGCTCCTGTGGCTCAGACTAAATTGTAAGTGTTTGCAGTGAGATTTTCACAGCTCACAGCAAAGAAATCAAACTGCAATTCACAGAATATGAAGATGTTCTTACTATTAGTTCTTGCTCCATGCGAGAGGGAGCACTGAAAGGTTCAAAGAACAGGCTGTAAGTGTACTGTAACCTGTTACAGCCTTTCTGTTTGGAAGAGACACTGATAATATGTATGTCGTAACTTTCTCCATGTGATCTTGTTTCTTTACAGAAGAATAAACTGAGTGCTTTTCCTTTCCTTGAATAAAGTAGAAACAAACACCAACAAGTAGTTTCTGGACACACATTCCCGAGGCTGCTGGTCCTAGCAAGGTCTGACCTCAAAAGAGACATCCTCTATGTGGCTCCTTGCTTTTATCTCTCCGGCATGAAGCCAACACAAGCACATCAACCAGGACCATGTCTGGGCAAGCAGGGAAGCCCCTGACTTCATGAAGTCCTGCCATGGAAAATAGATCATTGGGAGGGGGCTTCCACTGTTCATCTGCCTTTACTATATTAGAAAAGGATAGTTATTCTTCCTCCTGAACCTGGAAGAGTATGCATGACATGTTCCTGACTATAATGGGATGTGTGGGGATTGGGGATTAAAGGCTTGCCCCAAGGTTGTTATTAGCATTTTCCAGCTTAATAATCAAGAGATGAAGGTACACCATCTAATTTAGGTGTTCGTAGCAAGTCATCTCAAGACAGTGCCCAGATCTCTATATTGATTGGATTGGGAGACACGGTATGGCACACCGGGATAGGCAGGGGATTGGCCCACCCATTGCTCCTTTGTACTTGGAAGCTATAAGAGCTCCAGCAGCTGAAGTGCTGTGATGGATGGACACGTGCTTTCTAGAAGGAGGAAGGTGAGATGTGCGAGAGGGTTATGCTCTGCACAGAGAGGAGCAGCTCAGAGGCAGGGAGCTCTGCTGTGGACTGTGTGATGGGCTGGCTGATCAGGAGCTTGTGGGACAGGATCAGAGGGAAGGCGGACACAGGTAACATCGTGGCAGGCATCTGCTGCAGATCACCTGGTCGAGAAGACAAAATAAATGAAGCCTTCTCTAGACAAGTGGAAGAAGCGTCACTGTTTCAAGCCCTGGCTTTTATAGGATATACTGACCTACCGGAAATCAGCTGGGCAGGAAACACAGTAGGACACAAGCAATCCAGATTTCTGGAGTGGGTCAGGGACAATTTCTTGACACAGGTGCTGGCCAGGGTGAGGAGGGAGATGCTCTGATTGATTTGCTACTCACAAACAAGGAAGAAGTGGTTGGGATTGTGACGGTTAATGGCAGCCTTGGAGAGTCCAAGAGGCAGTAGAATTCAAGATCATGAGAAAAAAGAGAAAGCTGAGTAGCAGAACAATGACTGTGTGTTCAGGATGGCAGACTTTGGCTTGTTCAGGGAACTAGCAAGCAACTTCCCTTGCGATATTGCTGTGAAGACTAAATAGACATGGAGAGTTAGGTGATCTTCAAGGCCCATCTCCTTAAAGCCCCAGAATGGTGCATACTGTCATGCAGGAGGCTAAGCAGAGAGTGCATGAGGCCAGCTTGGGTGTGCAGAGAACTACTGACCGAACTCAAGCATAAAATGAAAACATGTAATAGGGGAAGCAGGGACAGACAATCAAGGAGCAGTGTAGAACGACACAGGCATTCAGGGATGGGATTAAGAAAGCTAAAGCTTGGCTTGAGCTGACACCGGTGAGGATGTAAAGAGTAACAGGAAGGGCTTCTACAGGCACATTAGTAGCAAAAGGGAGAGCAAGAAAATGCAGGTCTACTGCTGAATAGGGCAAGTGATCTAATGATGAAGGCCACACAAATATCTGAGGTTCTCAGCATTTTTTTTTCCCTTGATCTTTACTGGCAGAGCCTGATCCCAGGCATCCATGTCTAATGGCAGAGTTGGGAAGACAGAGTTACTACCCACTGTCAAAGAGAGTGATGCTGGGATCACTTAAGTAAATTGGTCATATACAAACACATGGGACCAGGCGGGACTCATTCCAGCTAAGATAAGGATGAAAATTCTTCATAGTGACGGTTGTCAAGCACTTGAGCAAGTTGCCCAGAAAGTGTGTGCAAGTTCTATTCTTGGAGGCACTCAAAACCCAGCCTTAAAACACCTGTTTCATTAAGCAGAAGATTGCATGAAAGTCCTGCAGAAGTCCTTTACAACCTATTTTTTTCTATGATTCTTAACATCTGAATATAAACTGAAGATCCCCTTGAAATGTGCCCTAAATTGTGCAACATTGAATACAGCATGGCCTAAATGCCACACAGCCCCCAACTGGGCCATGGTACATCATGGTCATCTAGAAGAGAGCTGCTGGAATAAGTGGTGGTATAGGGACTGCATCTGCCAAGAAGGTCTCTAACCTGTTGCCGTGAAGATTAGCAGGGTTTAAACAGCGTGTTCTGCTGCTCTACTCTAATCTGTCACCTTTTCGGTGTGCTGTAGGTAGTCCAGGACTTCCTGTACTGAACCTCCTAGTGCTCAAGGTGTTGGTGTCGCGCTCTCTAAAGGCTGCATGAGTCCCTAACAGATCTTTCTCCGAGTCCTGGGTTGGCTGAGACCTCTCTGAGACTGTGTTAACATGAGTGTGAGCACATGAATGTGTAGGGCTACCAAGATGCTGAGGGGACTGGAACACCTCTCTGATGGAGAAAGGCTGAGGGAATNTGTGGCAGCTGATAGCAGATCTGTTCTTGTTCTACCCAGCTGGCAGAGGTTACAACAGCAGTAGAGCGCAGTGAAGGTCTTGCCAGGGGTTAGATACCAGCAGACAAGTTCTCTGAGATCCCTGGCCACGTATTCAGGTTGCTAAGGTCAGCTGGCACCTCTGCAGCTCTGTGTTCACAGCTCTTGGTACCTATCCCAGGAGCTTGCACCATGCACACCTTCAGTGCACAGTGCAAATATGCCCCAAGAAAACCTTGGTTTTCTTGTTACACTTTTACATTGTCCCTGAAAAGCTGCTGCTTCAGGTGTTGCACAACTGCTGGTTCAGCAGGTTCACACCTGCAGAAAGGCTACCATAAGTACTTCACGTTGAATCAGTGTTTTGGACTTGTTAACATTCTTTATTTCAACACTATTTTGGAAAGGCCGCCTTGGAGGCTACTTAATCCTCAGGAGACTTCTGGTTGGAAGCATGGGCATAGCAGCAGACTGTTTCTCTACAAGTGAGACACTCTGTCCCCTGCTGACTAACTAGATGGAGCTATGAACGTCCTGGAGCAAAACTCAGAGAGTTTCTGAAGCTTCTCTGTGGATGATGAAATCTTGGGGAGAAAAACCCCAAAAGAACTGAACTTAACTTTGCAATAAGGATGTAACTTTAAACAGGACAAAGTTGCATGTGCCTATTAGCAATTAAGAATACGTTTTATATCTTCTCTTTGAACAGTCCTTCTTGATGTTGAGTCTGAGTTATCAGCTGATGAAAGTCTGAAAGTCAGTCCCATATATAGCCTTCCAGCAGAAGTTGTGAGACTATGGAAATTTCATTTCCAAACAGGGCTTGACTGCTATTTTACTATCCACTTGGCATAAGTGGAACTGTAGTCTTTTTTAGTTTTAGATCTTCTATCTGCTGTCAGAACCACCTGACTGCTGTGACTAGAGTACCACGCGAGAGGGGACATTCTCTTCAAAGACGGGAAAACTGATGTACAATACCAAGCAGAAGGTTAGTAGCAAAGCAGGGAAATCAGGTAAAAATCCAGGAATCTAGCTTTAATCTCAAGAGTCATTTACTGCTTGTTTTACAGGTAATACACTAAGCACTGCAGGATAAGAATTGTCTCTGAATTATTTTTTTTAGCAAAGATTATGGAACGATTCCTTTCACATAAACATCACTGGACCTGGGAGAGCAAAAGCGTTATCAGGTGAGGACAAACAGACAAATGGGCTCTGAGATTTGGATTTCTCCATAATGTCTAATTTAAAACAGAATAAGCAAAGGAAATAACAAAGGGGGCAGTGGAATAGTATTCTCGTACTGTAAAAGAACAGATTTGAAATGTTAAGAGGACACTTGCAAATACTATTATTAATGCCACAACATTGTTTTACCTTTCCAGTGAGATCTAGATGTCAGTCTGTGTCAGTTACACTGAAGATTAGAAACTTATCCGTATATTTTGTCCATATGTTTTGACAGAATACACAGAATACTTCTCTGAGGTTTCACATTCTCATCTGAGGTATCACACAAGCTGAGCCTGTCCCTGATGAAGTAATATCGATGGAGGCTCTTTTGGCCCTTTTGGTACCCACTAGTCCAGGATCAAACCAGATTTAATTAGTCTGGTTTGCAGAACTGACCCTTGGCTCTCACTGAATCCACCCACTGCAACAAAACATGGGCATGCGGGACCTGTCCCATCCTTCTCTCCTCTCACTTTTCCAAGCACCATGGCACCTCACCAAGCACCTCACCCAAATTGGTGAGGTACATTCAGGCAAAATCTGCCACTTGGCTTAGCCTAGGTCTTTCTCCCGTGCTTCTGCTTCTCAGTGAGATCACCCATTTGTATGTTTTAGTTCATTTGCACCATCTGTAAACCTCCTCTGCGGTTAGAGAGCACAGCACCTGCATGGCTGAAACTCCCAAACAGGGGACCTGCGAGCTGCTGAAAAGACCCCACGGCTGCAAGGGAGGGATAGAGAGAGAGAAGAGTCCATATGGGTGCTCATATTTTGCCTGGGTTCTTCATACCTCTGAGAGGGTCAGCAGATTTTGGAGACCGAGCACTGTTACTCACAGTGTACTTACAAGTAGGTCCCAGCTTCCCAGAGTCACCGTCTTGCAGGGACAGAGAGGAGCCCCATGGCTTTTGAAGTCACACATGGTTTTTGGGAGTAGTCATTTGTTTAGGACCCTGGCTGGTAACAGCAGGTACATGACAGCCAGTGGAAGGTACTTTCAGTGCACAGCACGGAGTTATTTTGGTCTCACAAAATGCAGTATCTTTGCTATTTATCCTTGAGTGTCTTTTACTAGCGCTGTGTTTATTTATACTCACACAACTGTAGCACCCTCGGTAACAACGTCAATAATTCTCAATGCAACGGCATTTGTAGTGGTGAGCAAAATGCAGAAGCCGGCCCCTGCCCGTGGCAGACTGTCCAGTGACGACGGCAGTATATCACAGAGACCTCAGGAATTCTTGGCTTGCCCTCACCTGGAAAAGGAACAGAAAGAGGGAGATGGAGCTAGCTCAAAAAGGCAAGTCACAAAGGCATCCCCGTAAAGGCTTAGTGGTTTTGCCAAGACAATTAAAAATGTTTTACAAGGAATCCAGTAGGTTTATAGGAAACTTGCAGATCTATGAATGTCAAGAGCTTCTCATCCTTACAAGGCAAAGCTGTTAGCACTGTACTGCTTATAGTTAGTTCCTGAGATACCCAATGCTTAGCAAATTCCTCAACACGCTCAATTCATGCTCCAATGATGGTATTCTAATTTGGCAAAAGGGAGATGAATTGTGTCCAACAACATGCCATTTTCCTCTCTTCGGCAAAGAAGTGATACAGGGACCGAGCAGATTCAACATACTCATTAGTTAATATTTACATCAAAGAAACGAGCTGATCTTTTGGCTGAACTCTGGAAAAGGAAACTTAATTTGTTCGAGCAGGGCGTTTTAAGGGTTTAAAAAAATCCTGTATGTTATGCAATAATCGAGGCACACATAGCATCTGGACCTGCATGCTCCGCTGGTAAGTGTGCCTGCCTGTTCCGAGGGATACAAATTTCCTGGCACCGACAAGAGTGATACCTCAGGGCTTTTTGAGGATTAAGCCTTGGTTCCTTGTGCTGACATTCTCTGTAAAGGTCAGTTAGCCTTTCCTGTGTCCCCTGTCAAACTCACTGACACTGAGCCCCTTTCCTTTGCTAAAGATGATTCAAGCCTTGGAATATGCCCCTGACTAATGAGCTATTTTAGTTTCTGAGCCAGCTGCTGCAAATCGGTGTAGCTCTGATTTGAAGTAAAAGGAGGCAACCTTGGCTTTGACAACCTCAGCTGCTTTGCCAGTATATCTCTCCTGGCAAACCCTCCGAGCAGAAACACAGCTTGTATCCAGGCGATAGTGCTTTGAGTGGTAGGTCTGATTCCAGCTCCCTGAACGAAGGGGCACAAAGTGGCAGAGGCTTTTTGGCTGATGTTACAGTATCAGTAGGAGGCTTTAGCTCTCCGTACTATGAGCATGACTCTTTTGCAATCATGATGGAAAAGGCTTAGGCTGACAAATCTCTTGAGTGTCGGCCAGGCCTGAGGACCTGGCTGTATATTTCTATGCCCCCTACGGTCACTTTCAGTCTGTTTGCTGGAAGATCTGCGGGCTTCTCCATCCATCAGTACCTCCTTGATGCCAGGTCTCTTAGAAACGTCCCCCTCCTCTCCCTGCCCGCTGTGCCCTCCCAGCACGCCAGCCGCAGTGACACGCTGTCAGCCATGGCTTTGCCTGGTAAAACTCCTGCCTTCCTCCCAGGCAGGCCTTTCCTCTCCACATCACTCCTGAGAGCTCAACAGTCATCCTCGCCCCACCAGCTCCCCACCATGCCATCTGCATGGATGAAGCCTCTCCTTCAGCCCCCGAGCTTGCCATACCTGTGCGTTGCTTGTTTCTTGGATCCAGTCACATTCATCTTTGAGAGGATCCTTCCGTCTCATCCTTTCCTTCCTTCATGGTCCAATAAATCTCTCTTTTGGTCCTGTCTCTATGTAACAATCTAGGAGAGGCTATCAAATAAAGAATACGGAGATTTCAGTATCCATCTCTCCATTTTATAGCTAGATAACCTGGGGACAGCAATATCTGGTGGGTAGCTCAAGGTCAGAAAGAAAGTCTGTGTCAGAGCCTTATCTTAGTCATTAGCACACCCATAACAGCTCTTTTCTACACTTCTCCTTGCATGCACTAATGCATGGTTTTCCTTCCTTATTTAACAATTTCTGTCATGAACTCTTTAGTGCGTACTCAGATACAGTCCAACAAAACCATGCTTTCCCTTTACTGAAGCAATGGAAGCATATACTTCTGATGAGATTTGGCTTTTTCAGCTAATGGAGCAACAAAGTATTTTCTGACGCTGAATTTTCCTTAATTCTTTAAATCAGCACTAAGACAAGTCCCTTCACATGAGATTTATCTGCTGATAAATTGGGATAATGAATATAAAATCCAGACTTCTTACATCAGTCCAAACATACCAGACATTCTCTAGGTCAGTATTTGGAAAAAGCTATCACAGGCAGCTTATGGGGAAAGAGTGGATTTTATACATATGACTTATACTCTAGTTTTAGCATAGGAATATCTGAAGATATCTGAAGCATGTATCGGTGACTCATTTGTTAAAATATTGCATCTTGAAGCAGGGAAATCATCTTGCTGATTGTGTTTCTGTGCTTTCTAGTATGTGTCATGGAAAAAATTGTCTGTCATGACAGACTTTGCCTCTGGGGAAGGTCATATTCCTGTAGCACCTGTTGATTAACACAGTACCTGAAACTCCTTTCCCTACTTTTAATTATTAGCATGACTGAAACCTCTGTGGGTATTTCTAATAGTTGCTGGAATGCTGGGATAGTAGATATTTACCTGTTCTGGCCTGCTGGGCTGGAAGAACCCAGGAGTAGTCATTTGTTTACATTAAACAACAAGTTCTGATGAAGTTTTCCCCAGAAGACTCCACAGCTGGAGGGTGCTATATCTGCTAACATCCTCCTAAGTGCTGCCCTGCTCTTCCAGACCTTCAGAGCTGGCTAGATTTTGTCATTTGGGTCTCTCAGGCACCTTTTTTAGTACAGAGATAATGCAAAGCCTCTCATAGCCTGCAGGAGATGTTGGCTAGCTGGCATTACGTGACAGTGAAGGGCCAAAGTGGCAGAGTTGTGGACAGTGGGAAGCTCTGATGGGTCATGGTCCTGTGGCAAATGATGGGCTGAAAACAATATATGAGCTACTCAGTGGAATTGCACAGAGATAGATGGCACATCCCTACTCTTGCTTTCTCTCTGCGATCCCGAAGGGCAGAGGTAGCCATCCCATGAATCACGGTGCAGGAGGGCAGTCACGCAAAAGGAAAGAGGGCACAGGGCAGTACTGTGGGTATGTGCGCTAGGAGCTGGTCTGCAGAGAATCATAGAATCGAAGGCCTCACCTTCAAATCACGGGATTTGATGGACTGGATTGGGCTGATGAAGACATGAAAGGGTCCTTGGGTAAGCTGGACCATGGTATCCCAGCCGTGCCCTTTCACTCACCTCGTGGACACTGCATGTCAGCATGCCCCCATGTCAGTAATGGAAAGCAAGAGCTCTGTTGACGTAGAGAATATGTACCTGAAGCCAGTTATTTGAGCTCTGTCCCAACTGCCAGGCATGCTGTAGCAGAAACGCAGGATTCCAGCAATGCTCTCCAAGGTTTATAGGCTTTTCAAGTGAATTGTCTGCCCAGGCCAGTGCTGGTTGCATTACAACTGAGTTTAAAATGGTATGGAGGGAACCTAAATTGGCAGGTTAGGATTTTATTTCTGGAAATAAAAAAAAAACTGGAGAAAGAAATTTGCCTTGTGGTTTCCCAGCACAAACTCTATGTGGCCATTGATAATTTTTTTTTCATTATTCCTATAATTTAGTTGTGGGATTTACTCTTTGGGAAAAAAAAACAACAAAACAACCCAAACCCCCAAAAAACCAAAACAGCACAACAACATTTCAATTCTGTTATTCCAAAGAAAATTTGTTAGCAGGATATGTGCCCTTATTAAAATAGAATGTTTATTAGTTGCTCATTTATTCCTTAAACTATGAAAGGAAGTTTTCTCTTCCTCATTTTTCCCAACCTTGTTCTGTCTGGGAAAGCTGATAAAATCTCACTTTTTAACTGCAATTTCTCATCCTGTTTTTAGCAGACATGATGGTTGCAAATGAAAGATGACCACAGAGGGAGTGGCTATAATGTCACTGTTGTATGTTGTATGAGCTGATCATTATTAGTCACAGCATATATTGGGAAAGGCTCTCCATAATTTTATATGCCACAAAAATAGTTTGTTTTTGCTCTGAGCCCACTAAATTGCTGTTTCAGCTGGATATGTGTTGCAGCTTGTTTCATTACAAAATCTTTGGTCATCTGGATGGTATTTCTGTAACACGGGTGAGAAGTCACGGTAGTAGGTCTAAATCTTTATTAGGAAGAAACTTCAACTGTTACTGTTTAGCATGGTATGGACTACGAAGGGAAGACAGGATATTTGTTAGAAATGCCAGCACTATAATTTTATTCTTTTTTGGACATCCTTTCTACTCATATCATATATAAAGCCCCTTTCAGTGGGGGCCCTATATATGTAAAATATCATAGGCACAAAATGTATAGGCACATCCTCTTCTAGCTTTGCCTTCCAAAGGAAATCATGTAGTACTAAGGCTTCACATTTTCCGAAATGCTGCATGCATATGGGTGTGGAATTGAACATGCTTAGAGCTCTCTGAAACACTTCTCATGCTGCTATTGATATATACACTTTACTAACAACCCGCATTATTGACAACATTGTTGTCTACTGTACTCATTTCAAGAATAACGCTTCTGTGTAATCCTCAGCAATATGATACAAACATAATTCATGTAATGAAAACTGGTTTGAAAAGGGACCGCAGACCTCATTGTTCAGTGGAATACATAATCTGCTGACTGCTCTGTTCAATTTGGGCTTCAGACTGTAAACTCCTGGGTCAGGTTTTTTCTAATCTTGGCGTGAGCTGACTGATTGAAGCACAGACAATGGAAGGGCAAGCCAAAGGCTCCAGATCTTACTGGCACACTGTTATATCAGAATCCCAGTTTTAATTTACTGAAAAAAAATAGATGCTTATCCCATGAGATGGGGAAGAAGAACTAAAAAATGCTGACAGGTGGTAGTCTGAATCTGCAGCACCCTGAAAAGGAGAGCTAAGAGATGTGAACCCACTGTTCCTCCCAGGGAAGTGCTAATTTCCAGACCTGTCCCTCAGTCAGACCACTGGTGCTACAGCTCCCGGTTCCCATCTAAGAGGGTGCACTGTAAAATGCAGACGACAGAGATGATCCCATTGTTTTCTGTTTTTTGCAGAGATCGTCACAACCATGGTTACAGCATTCCCCCTTTGCACTACTGCTTTGGCCTTGTTTCGGTGAAGAAATGGCAAGATTTACTGCTTTGGGGAGGGATCCTGTTTTGCTTCTGGAAGTTTAAAAGAGGTTTCCTACCTTTGGGTGAGAGTGGGAAAGGAAAGATGTCGCTTGCACAGCGCTAGAATTTTTCTCTTAAACTATTTTCTAATAATAATAAAAAATTCATGCACTGAGACCTAAACTGATTATAAGTGTCTCATTTTGAAAATTGCGGCACATTTTATTCTTTTGATAATTTCACATTCAAAGAAAATATTTAAATGATATTTAAATTATTTAAGTGATTTTCTTTTTTTCTGTTTTTTTTTTGCTAATTTATACTGAGTCAAATTATCGGTACGAAATAGTTTGATTTACTCCAAGCATTTTTTTATGGCTGCCCTCTGAAAAATATTAGTCATCGAATTTATTCAACTAATTCAAACTAGGAAACCTGCCAAATTCTTGAAAATTCTCCAGTGACAAGAAAGGATTATACTGTGGCTTCTCTAAAATTTAGTCTTGTTTTTTTTCAGGGTGGTCATAACTTTAGATAGTGGACATCAATTTGTAGTATTGACTGATGGTTTCTTTAGCACTGGGTTAACTTTGGCATATTTGAGGCACTGAGACTCTTTCTGCAGAAAAGCAGGAAACGACACACAGCTCATTGAAAGGATAATTCTTTCATGTTTTTTACGACCTAAACAAGAGAGAATTGGCCTCACCCACTGGCCAACCAGTACTTATCCAAGCTGCTTGCTCCATGTACCTTTTCTTGGTGCTAACGGGCTGTGTGAAGGACACCGTGTTCTTTACCCCGTTTCCAGCCTTTCTCCAGTGCTGCCAAAGGCAGAGGCTTGTGTGCGGCTGCAGCAACGTTCTCCCTTATCCCTGCAGGTTTCAGTCTGAAGGGAGTCCCTGGCCAAAGGAGTCGAGACATTATAATACATAAATACACACTTTTGACTCTATGTTGACACACAGACGTTTCATGGTCTTAAATAAAACTTGACTGGCCTATCCTTCTTCAATGCTAGCACAGTCATTCTGATTATGGCAGACTTCTACCTATGAAACGCCAATAAAGAGAGATTAGACTATTAATACCACCCGGTGACAGCAGGATTTTTAATATCCTGCTCTAATGTAGCTAGCCAGTTCCTGTTTAAGAGGCTATCTTTTCTCCTAATCCTATTTATGACTTGTTAGGTATAATTTGTAAATGACCAACATTATCGTAGGCACTTTACAGACATAGTTTATAGCATTATTTTTTAACTGCATTGAATTTACCTTGATGCTAAGAAGATAATCCACTATTGTGCAACTACATTTCCAAACGTATTCTCCAAAACTAAAGGAGATTCACTTTTGATTTACTTTTTGGTGTGCTTCCCACTTGCTGATCTGAACCTCTGGCTTGTAGTTCCAAATTTGGGAAAATGTGGAAACTATCAGCAAGATGTTCAGCTTGCTTCTGCATTTGAATGTGCAGATCCATCCCGTGTAATGTCCCTGGGTTTTTTTTAATGCCTTGCATATTTAGTGAAAGCCTCATTTTCAGTCTTTACAGAAAATGCATTTGCACAAAGTACCCAGTCACCAAGTGTGCACACAAAAACAGCACTTAAAGCCAGGCATTTCCTCATTTCAGTTCAACTTCTAGGTACACAGACAGTTGCTTAGGTAGGCAATTAGCTGACTGGAATAGTTCTCTGATGGTGAGTGATTAATTCATTAATGTTTGAACCAACAAGTCTCAGAATACAAGAGCTGCAGACGAGCAGAGTTATATTTCCAGGGGAATATTCACCTGTGCTTACATCCCCAAGTGACTGAGGCCTTTAGTTATTCAGTGCAGGATATAACCAATGCTTCATTAAAAAGTATTTCCTCTTAAATGACTTCCCTGAACAGATTATTTTGTGTTCAGACTGTGGCTGATTAGCATTGCACTACTTATCTGGAGGAAGAGTTGCTCTTGTGGAGTGATCCTGATTGAGACAAGCTGTAAAACAGGTGTAAAAAATCCCAGCTGATGTGAAAGAGGTGTGATGGGAGCAAATACTCACCGCTCATTACAGCACAAGAACTCAGGGTTACCAGCTGAAACGTTCAGGCCATTTTTAAACTTTTTCGCTTTCTACCCAACTAAATTGTGATACACCCCAAACCACCGGATGCTGTGGATCTTGAAAGCATACGGAGATCAAAAACTAATTAAACAGATAAAAAGCCTGCTAGAGTGTATGAGCCTTCAACTGATCAAATCCTTAAGTTGCAGATTGCTAGAAACTAGGAGGGTGTATCTATTTTTATCTTGCTTACATCCTTCCTAAAAGCACTCACTGATCAGCCACGTATCTTCAAACAGCCTGCTGGCGGGGGGGTGCTCAGAAGAGAATAGCTGGGCAGCAATTACTGCTCACAGCTTCCAGCCGTGTACTGATGAGAGATTTCCTCAACTGCTGGTGGCTTCTGGATCTTTATACTCAATACCCTTGGACTTTCCCTTTACCAATTTCTCCGTGGCTGGCAGACGTACCAAGAATTGTACCAGGCACAGATCCTGGGAAGGTGACTGGGAAAACCATGGGGTCTCTGCTCAAGGCTTAGCTGGAAAGTGCTGTCTCTGGACAGCAGGGACGTGACTGCACAGGGATAAGTTCAAGTGTTCACTAAGTTGGTTTAAGAGTTGATTTAATAGAGGCCAAAACCTTTTCTCCTCAGAATGCTTTTCCCAAAGCTTTTCAAATTGCCATTTATTGACGAAGGTTATGAAAGCAATGCCAGGAAATAATTAGAAATAGGCAGACCGAGGCCGGGGGGGTGGGAAGGGAAGGGAAACAGATGGGAAATCAATGTAAGTGTAACCTGCGGGAGCATCGCAGCTCCTCGAAGTTTTCACTTTCCTTGTGTGCCCCCTCGTGTTCACCATTAGTGTAGCCAAATGCACTCGGACCGGCACAGGCGAAAAACGAAGTATTCATTTGCTATCACCTTATAAGGTTAATTCATTTCGAAATTCTTGGTTCCCCCTTCTATCTAGCATCCCTTTGCCTTCATCTCCAAAGAATCCCTGGGCAAATCCGCAGGTTGAATGCATAGCTTATGCCGTATCTTGGACAGTGGCTTCCTCTGCCTGCGTTTTGTCCAAGTGATGTGCATATTCAAACTTCCTGAGAGACTCCAGCGAGGCCCTTAGGCCTGATTTTAAGAGGAGCGATTCCAGCTTAAAGGCCAGCGAGCTGAGGATGCTCACAGCAGCTGAGCAAATCAAGGGATTAAACTTTGTACTTCTCTCTGAAAATACTTCCCACCCAGGCTGGTACATTGGGAGGCTCCGCACTCAGAATCACAGAATCACAGAATCACAGGGTTGGAAGGGACCTTAATAGATCATCTAGTCCAACCCCCCTGCCAGAGCAGGGTCACCCAGAGCAGGGGGCACAGGAACGCNTGTACTGGTGCAGGGGGTTGAGCTACGAGCAAAAAGAGAGTCTCTGGGTTTTCTGTCATATGACACTTAAGCATCTCTTTCAAACCATTATATTTATAGAAGAGGATCCCTCTCTTGTGGAAGTGTGGTAGTGTGTCATCCGCTTGCCTGAGTATATTCCCTGCTGTGCTGTTCAGCATTTGGGGGAGCAGAGTGGGATTCCCTCGCACTCCAGTCTGGATTTGTACAGCCTGTTTGCATTCTTCCTACTGCTGCATGAGCAGTGGCAAAAAAAAATAATCCAGTTTTCAAGGAAATGAGAACAGTTCCTCTCTTCGAAACCTCAACAACCGAATGTCAAACACGCACACCCACGGGTGGGTTATATTCAGGGTTTCTGGAGACACAGGAAGGAAATGGGTCGGTCTGGGCTAACAGACATTCTGATCACTGCTTTTTGTCACCCTTAGGAGCGAAAACAGGAGGCATGAAATACACGGGGAGGTGAATGGAAAACAGGTCCCTTCCTCCCCTTAACTGAAAGGGCAAAATGTTGCAGGGAATGGAGTTTTGTCAATACAATTTTTTAATTGATCAGTTCTTACTGTGATTCAGGCTTCAGACAATTTACTGAAAGGTTATTGTTTTGTTAGCCTGAATTATGGGTTATTCTTTCATCAGGCTGAATGTTGTGGGCCAAAAAGATTTTAGTTAACCCACTTGCAAGCAGAAAGGACAAAGATCTTCCAGAGATGAAAAATGACTTACATCTGGGCCTGTAAAAAACGATCCTACAGAAATGTTTGAAATATTTAAGCGGTATCATATAAGAAATCTTTCATGAGTGAAAGGCAAGGAACTTGAGTCTTAAGGACTGGCAACCCCTTTCCTTTCATCAGCACTAACCTCATTTTATAAGAAGATAAAAGTTTAACCACACTTCCATATTCAGTATTACACTAAATGAGCTTTTTTCTGCACATCAGCTGTGTATTATACTCTCACGAGGGCCCTCTGCTGCTCGCACTGAAAGTGAAAAACTCCAAACTTGTTTGGGACTCCTATAAAAGTCTTGTAACAAAACAATCAAAACACCAATAAATTTGGAAGAGGTGTAAAACTGAAGTCCTCATGGACCTGGACCGCAGTGGTCTCTAGCTAAGTGAGTTAATAATAAACTTTTTAATGAAGAGGTATTTCAAAACTGCTTGCTGCAGGGTGTTTTGCGTTCATGCTGGCCTCTGTCAGAGGCACAGTACATGACACAGAAGCTGATCTGGGTTGTCTTAACTAAAATATTCTGATATTCAAGGGATTTTGCTGAGAGGAAAATTATTTATTTCATGGGTTTTTCTCTTCCTATTATTGATAAAAATATTTGTCTACCAGGTATATAATTTCCCCCCGACATTACCTACACAATGCATAATGTCGTGAGCTCACGCTTGGCTGCTGTGGCGCTCATTGCCTCACAAGCAGCGGGAGGAACTTCAGGAAGGAAATAAACTCCAGAAGCAGAAGGAATCTGAAGAAACCAAAAGTTATTTTCACAAATACATCTCTGAGAAGGGAATAAAAAGGACAATAAGAATGAAGCCGAGCTATGTATATAGTAGCACAACCTCCATTACGTTATTGCTATTTTCCTTTTTCAAAAGCCCAGAACCTGCACTTTTTTAGGCACACAACATGCCTATGCATGCATATCTCCTGCCTGTGAGATGTTCAGCTTTTTGGACGGAACAATAAAGCCTTAATACATGCCCCAATGCGTCTCTAGATGTGCTACAGCAAGTCATTTTGTACCATCTATGCAGTCAGTTTGTAGAGATTTTTATGTGACACTTGGCTGTATCCGTGTCATTTGGTGGAAGACACATACTGGCAGCAGTGAGCTTGTACGAAGATGAAAGTTTCCGCTTCTGCATTAACTGACTCATGTATTTCAAAAGCCAACAGATTAAAGCCTATGCAAGCATCCAGCTACAGTATCTATTCTGCTCAGTTTCCCTCCCATCTGTGGCACGCCACGCTCATTTACTACTTGGGAGTTAAGTGCTAAAGTGAGCAGTACATGGTGACTGGAAAAAGGGAAACATCACACTCATTTTTAAAAAGGGTCGAAAGGAGGACCCTGGGAACTACTGACCTATCAGCCTCACCTTCATATCTGGGAAGATCATGGAACACATCCTCCTAGAAGCTATCCTAAGGCACGTGGAGAACAGGGAGGTGATTCGAGACAGCCAGCATGGCTTCACCAGGGACAAGTCCTCTCTGACCAACCCGATGGCTTTCTACAGTGGAGTGACTGCGTCAGTGGACAAGGGAAGAGGAACGGATATCATCCCCAACAACATCCTTCTCTCTAAGTTGGAGAGACAGGGTTTGATGGGTGAAATATTTGGTGGAGAAGGAACTGGCTGGATGGTCGCATCCAGAGGGTAGAGGTCAATGGCTCGATGTCCAGATGGAGAAGGGTGACAAGTGGTGTCCCTCCGGGATCCGTATGGGGACCAGTGCTGTTTAATANCTGTGGGGACAGGCTGAGAGAGTGGGGGTTTCTTGGGGTTGTTCAGCCTGGGGAAGAGAAGGCTCCGGGAGGACCTTAGGGTGGCTTTCCATACCTGAAGGGGGCCTGCAGGAAAGCTGGGGAGGGGCTGTTTGCAAGGGCATGTAGCGACAGGATGAGGGGCAATGGTTTAAACTAGATTAGAGTAGACATTAGGAAGAAGTTCTTGACAATGAGGGGGGTGAGACACTGGAAGAGGCTGCCCAGAGAGGGGGTGGAGACCCCATGCCCAGAGACATTCAAGGCCAGGCTGGATGAGGCTCTGAGCAATCTCATCTCGCTAAACCTGTCCCTGCTGACTGCAGGGGGGTTGGACTAGACGACCTTTAAAGGTCCCTTCCAACCCAACACATTTTATGACTCTATGATAAGTTCCTTGAATGAAAATTTAGTTCTTTGATTAAGGAACTAATAACGCACAGCGTGACGAAGCACTAGATGTTAACGTTATGGCACCTTTGTTGTGGAGAGCTCAAAGTGCTTTACTGAAACCGATTCATTGTCCCTCACAAAACTTTTATCTATGTATTTCAGAATGATTGATTAGATTTGATTGATGAATTAATCAATTTTTGAAGCATAACAAATATCATGCTTTTGAAATGCAAATATGAGTGTTGTAGCCCCAATTTTATTTTCAAGGAACACAGGGATTGGCATACAGGAGATGAGAACATAAGGCTCTTATTTTTCACTGCATGCTACATATTTTTACACAATTGTTAATTATTACAGGCTTTATGGGATGTCCAAAAAAAAAAAAAAAGTACCACTCATCAGCTACAGTGAAAATTTGATTTGTTAGTGATACTCTTTTCCCCGCAAATTAAACCAGCGAAACTGGAAGGACAAAGATTGGCAGGAAGGGTTATGCCCCTTTTATTGTACAGAAACCACGGCACGCACCTATTAACAAATTACATAGAGTTAGATGTTAGTAAGTCTATGGTGAAATGAATGAATCCTGGGGAATTTTTAGGAATCCTCATGTTCTCCCTGAAGCACAAACCCCATCACTTTATCTGACACACGCGGGCCCAGTTTTGGGTAACTGTGGATACCCAAGTGCCTTTCCTTGTGCCGGTACCGCTCACCGCTGGCAGCAGAACACTAAGCGGGAAGAATGCGAATATAACGCCCTATTTTGGGAGCGGGCCGGCAGCTGCTCCTCAGGAAGCGCCTCCAGGGCCTGCTCTGCTCCTGCTCCCTGCTCCTGCCTGGCAAAGCGCACTCCCCCCCCGACCCCGGCCAGGCCTCGGGAGCGCGGCGGGGCGCCCGCAGCCGCCCGCCCCAGCCCGGGGGTCCCCGCCGGGCCT